>OZ038383.1:128743143-128842775 GCA_964036045.1 Eutreptiella sp. 'Long Island Sound 2002'
AAAAACGACACCCTCCGAATTTGCCAGCTACATAGAGTCCCGGACACATTTGTTGTGAGTGTTTGCCCAATTCAACCCACATCGCTCTGATTTCGGGGATGTTTGTGCATAATATTCCCCTTTCCACCAGCTCACCATGCAATCTTCTCTTTTTGAACCCGGGCATCTACGGCCTTGTCCAAGCTACAGTCGGCGTAGGGACCGTATTAAATTGGGACTTTTGCGTAGCTGTTACAAGGGGGGTACCTACAGGCTTCGGTGCCACTTCAATGAGTGTTCTGCGCCCCGCAAAAGCCATGCATTGCCACAATCACCCCAGAAACCCCTGGCCCCCATGTGTTATCATTTTTGGTGGGTTTTCACGGGTAGAACGTTTTTGGTGGAAGGTGGGGGGATCCTCAAGATGCCGGAGCGGACTGGTGTTCCCACCATGGTAACCTTACGGGATGAGTCACAGAGAAGTGGCCGCACTGCCGCACGCGACCCCTTATTTTTAGTGTCCACGCATGCCACAGGCCAATGTCATGGGTGGGGAAGAGGTTTGTGGTGGTGTTGGGCAATGGTGGCGACCCTCACTTCTTGCCTCTCATTGACCTGGAGCTGCTCTTCATGCTTGGATTCCCACTGCCTCAGCACTAACAGCGTTGGGTTGGTGTCAAGCATCCCGCCAGCGCGGCAGTCGTACCTGCGCACGAGCTGCCATCAGTTGGTGTTCTGCATGGCGGTGCTGGTCGTGATGGAGGTTGTGCGGCTGTTTGGGGCCCTCTACAACAGTGCGGTGGCCCCATCCTACTACCGAGTGGTTCTGACCGGCGATGACCATGTCCTGCTGGCCCAGCTGCTTGCTTGTTGGGTCAAGCAATGGGTGGGGCCCCAGAGCGCAAAATGGCACCAAAGTGCGTGTATTGGGTACCAAACGGGGCACTGAGGCTATGAAAGGGAGCAGGCAAGGGGTGTGAAAGTGGTACGAAAGGGGTACGCAACGGTGCGAAAGTGGTACGAAAGGGTCCCATTTCACCACTTTTTCGTTCTCGGCAATGTACATAAGCAGTAGAATAGCCCCCATGTCGTACCCCTTTCGTGTAGAGTGCTGCATAGAAGAGGCGGCTCTAGTACGCCTTTTCGTTCCCCTCTCGTAGGGGCTTTTGTAGCTTTAGCTCGAGTGGTGGCTATGGATAGCTTGTGTGCTTGGCCGCCTTTTCTTGGTGCCGAGGCACCTATAACTGGTTCTTAGACGCCTTTGTCCACTTAGCCATTGATATGCTTCATTGTGGTTCTAGTCGGGTAGTGACCAAAGAGGAGCATGACACGGAACGACTTGGAGCGAGATGAATCGCTCTTGCGCGTCTGCACATGATTCTTACGACATGATGCCTTTAGGCATGACGGCGAATGCTGTACTCGATGGTGTCCTCTACTAAGCGGATGTGAAATGCGCAGACCTCACTAACACACACACACACACACACACACACACACCCTGTGGAGGCTTGGCATTGTCGAATCTCAGAGACACTTGACCCCAGGATCTTTCATGGCACTTTCAGCCGTCTGGTTGACGTTGCACACTTCGAAAGTCGAACACAAAAAAAAAAGGAAGCTTTGCATCTGCTACTGCTTTCCCAGATTGATCATACAATGTTGATCCGGGCATGGCTGGTATTCATTGTTGTGATACAACTCAGCACGCCGAGCTTTGCAGGTTCTCCCAATCCTGTTTGCCTTGCTGGAGATCGTTTGCCAGTGCAAGAGGGGGGAGGATACTTTCACCAACAATAAATCACCTCGAACAGAGGTTGTTACATCAAGCGCAGGCGCGGGCGTCGTATATTGGGGTATGCCCCTTTTGGCATACCCCAAGGCATGTGATATTTGATGTCCAACCCCTTGTAAAAATCATTATTGTGCCCAATAAGACAATCCCCCAATGGATTTTTTGATTCTAAGGCCTCTATCCCCTGAAACTGGATATCACTTTTTGGAAGGGGGGGGGACAAAAGTTTGTGCTCAGAAGGGTTTGAACGAGGGTCAGATTGGGCAGAGCTGACAGGCCAGCCGGCGCTGCCGGCGATCAGCCGACCGGGATACGAACCGCCGACCTACATGTCTGCGGTTGGCTGCATTACCATTTGACCGCGGCTTGTTCTAGCAGTTACTGTTCTCCCCACTGCTTGAAGCGGAGTCTGCCACTGAAAAAACCCAAACTGTGTGTTTCTGTCTGCCTACCTGCTTGCCCAACTGACTGTCTGACTGACTGCTTGCCTGACTAACTGACTAATTGGCTGAATGTCAGCCTCTCTTCGAGGTGCACTGCCGAAGGCATTAGAATTGTATGGGAAATTTATGCCATCAAGGAGGGGGCTATATTTTACTTGGCCATGAACAGCGGCCATAGGCTAGTTTTTGTCTTTGAAACCCTGTCTTTGAACCCCAGCAGGGAAACATTGCCCATCCGTATGTCAGGCAATATCCAGAATCAACAGCCTCGGTTGAAAGCGGGAAAGCAGGCTCAGAGTAAAACCAGTTTGCTGCGTGAGCTGTTGCACCTCAGTTAGTGATACAACTTACATGGGGGGGGGGTTCAGTTCAGTTCTAGACACCAAACCCCGTGGCAGGGGCAAGGGGTCCAGATGGGGGGGGTGGTCAAATTTGGTTTTCGGGTTTTGGGGGCCGTTTTTGAATTTCCCATTTCATTCTGTGCCTTTTGAATGTGCACACGTGCGGTAGAATGTCTTTTGAGAGTGCCTCACGTGCGGTGCACGCGGTGCGGGCGCGCGGTGCGTTGAGGCAGGACTGGTGTAGAACGATTGTAACAGCGAATGTCCCAACAGAGCAGTCATATGCCACTGACAACAGTGGCCAATTCCTTTGTTTGGGTGGAAAGAGCTTCGTTGCAGTTGTGGTTTCTTTGGGGGCTGCAGGGGGCATTTTAGGCCACCGCTTCCTGGCCTGTACTGAGGGTGTGGTACATTGGCAAATGATGCGTCTACTAAAACGTCTGGTGCATGCTCTGTGTGCAGTGCGATTGAGGCACTCCCTTTTGCCCTGAACCAAGAGTGAAGAATAGTAGGGCCCTCCGGCAGATACACCACTGAACTGGCAAAGGCACCCGGCAGGCAGTCCATGAAGCATGGCACTTCAACAGAATTGCTTGTTCTCCATTGTCGCCCATTGGTGTGGGGGGTCGTACCGTGCGCTGTGCGCACGCTATGCGCGCGCTGTGCGAAAAGTTGGCTGTTCTCCACCACCGGGAGTTCGGTAAGTTCAGAAGATTGAAAGGATGTCATTGAATGGCTGCTGCAGTGGACGGGGCTATAGGGGGCAGAATTTAGGTCCCTGGGACCCATGGCAAGCATCAGATGTTTGAATTTTTGAGTTTTGAATTGATTGTGCATGATTCCGCAGGTGGGTGGTTTTCAGGGTTGTTACCTGGATAATCACCGTAATAATTGGCGCTGTGCGCGTGCTGTGCGAAAACGCCTCCTGGGTTGAGGGTTGGGGGGGGGTTCATAAAAGCTAAGTGAATATGCAAGAGGGGTGGCGGGTTCTGGCCCCACACGTAAGCCCCCCCCCCCCCGTTTCGATGCAAGCCTGGATTGTGCTGCGGGAGCAGCAAGGTACAAAACATTGGGATTGTGTCGGATCGAACGCAATTGAACTGAGTGAGTCTGGCATATCAGTTCGGGATCATGCCGGTTCTTTCAAACCCTGCCAGCATGGCAACCCCATTTGCATCTCCGTTGTCCGTGGTGCAACTGATTGAAGCTGGTTGGTTGACTGGCTGAGGAAGACTTGCGAACTGATCGCTGGCCAACGAGCCTCCAGCACTTCTGTGATGCTGAGGCAACCCTCATGCAAATTGCAAGCACTGGGTAAATGGTGTTAGTTGAAGGATAGCCTCCAGCCCCGACCTCCCCTAATATTCCCGCAGTCACCAGCCTTACATTAGAATGGCAACCGCAGGAGGGGTCCCCCCCCCCCCCCCGGACCCCGTCCCCCGCCCCCAGACCAAACCGACTATCGTGGGAAAAAACGAAATTTACAAATTGGGAAACTCTGGTCGAGCCATTTTGGGGACGAAGACTGTTGCGTCCCAGACCCCCCCCCCCCCCCTCTCTTTTACCGGTAGCCTTGCACATAAGGTGCCGTGCAACGATCCCCAGCCACTCTACCCAAACGAGCAAAGCAGTGAAGTAGAGACAGTCGTGTCGCGGACATATAAAAGGGGTGGTCAAAAGATCAGTGGTCTCACAAGGCCAGACTCCTAGAGCTTGCGAGTTGCAGAAGGGATGCACCCACCCCCTGACCTGTGGACCTGGCCACTCATCCACGCACAGGATGCTACTTCCAGGATTACTGGAATCATGCTGCTAATTGGGGAGGCAGGAGTCCTCACCGTCGCTACGGTTACGGCCATGCCAAGGATCATTGTCAATGGCTGTGCAAATATGACTACGGCTCTTCTTGCCATGGTATTGAGTATCGCCAAGGTGCCGAATGCCGTACATTTGGCTATGCTTTCAGCTCGTTCGGGTACAGTGGCTGGCTCAACAGCTACCGGAGATGCAGTATGTGGTGCCCCCCCTCCCTCCCTCCCTCCCTCTCTGCCTGCCTCCCTTCCCTCACTCCCTCCCTCCCTCCAGTCGGACCAGGATCTTCTGGAGCACACCCTGTGCCAGGTGTGCATGGACCTGCTCGCCATGCGGGGAGGGTGGGTCCTCCTCAATGCGGACAAGGCCATGGAGGCCACCCCGGACGGCGTTGATCTGGGCTGGGGCGGCCCAGTTGCTGATGACATATCCTGGCGATGGTCCACTCCGGGGTGGCGACAGTGTCGTCCAGTCTGTGGGCGGCCGAGTGGGCTGGCAAGATGGACGCCTGGGACCTGGCAGTTTCTCTGGTGGTCTCGCCGAATGAGCTCCAGAATGCTGTCCCTGACTGTACCTCGGCTACGCTGGGTCTGAATGCGGGCTCACCGTCAGACTGCCCCTAGGTTGACCGCATCCGGCTGGCATTTGCCAAGGCCCTGGCACCACCGGACCTGTGTGTACTGGCCCAGCATGGCACCAGCTGGGACGGTCCGCTCTCCCTCCTATAGCCAGAGGCCCACGTTCTGGCGACGCGGGGCCTGCCTGGCCCCTACGGAGAGACCTACCCGTTCGTGGCAGTGTTTGACAGCTCGGTCCAGCTGTTCGCCCGTGGCCGCCTGGTCACTGCGTGTGGTTACGGTGGCGCCGGACGATGTGTATGCGGGCCAAGCATCGCTGCGGTCGGCGTCTCTGCGAGGACCCCGGGCGAAGCGGTGGCACCGTGCGCGTGGGCTCACGTGGTGAGCACCGGCGCGCTCACAACCGAGGGTGTGCCGTTCGCGGCGTGGGTCCGCATGGCACCCACCATACACACGTTGCGTGTATGTGAGTTCCACTCTGCACGCTGCTGCACCCAGTGCTATAGGGGGCACATGTCATGCAATGGCATGGTCGTCTTGGCTGCAGCGCTCGTGGGGTTTTGTGCGGTTGTATCCGCCTTGATGCGCGAGGGGTGGTGCAGCCTAGACACCCTCGGTGCCCGCGTGTACCACTGTTGTGGCGCAATCACGTGGTGGCACATCGTGTGGTACATGGGCTTCCTTGTCCACACCAAGTCCATGGAGTTGGAGGTGGCGGTTACCTGCTCAAGGCTGCTTTGCGCTTGGGAATCTGCTACCTTGACCATCAGTCACCGGGCGTGGCTGCTGGCTGCCTGACTGCATGCAGCGGGAGGGTGCACCTCCTTCCCACCGGTGTCCCGATGGGCCCAGCTGCTCCACCATGGTGGCTCGTACTGGCCTGGTGCTGCCGCTTGCCAATGTGGTGACCATTTAACGGTGCGCAATGTAGGAGGGCACTGCCCAAATAGCAGGCTTGCGCCTGGAGTTGGTTTGCAGGGTTTTAGGGGGAGCCTTAAGCGCAGTGCGCGTGCAGTGCGCGCGCAGTGCAACTATTTGGGCGTCTGGCCGTACCGGAGACCCATGCTTTGAGATCATAGGGGCATCATCGTTACCCTGTTGCGTAGGTTTTGATGCCTTTTCCACATTGGGGATATAGCATTTTTGGAATTTCACCCAATTTCACCCATTTCCACCCTTTTTCACACTTTATCTCTATTTGCAAGGGCTATTTGGACCATGTCTTTGTGCAGGATACTACCCATCTCTTTGAATTGTGCTATGCCTGTGATTCCAAGCCAAGTCGCATTTGAATTCGCCATCAAATTCTTCGTCCGGCTGGTCGCATCAACTTACGAGGGTTGATGTGGCTGGTGAAGCGAAAGACCCGCCAGAGGGTGAGTAGTTCAACTCCGAATAATCTGGTAGCGGAAATTGCCTCCGCGGGGCTGTCGCCGCAACGGTCGTCGTATTATGTCGACAAAGGTGTCGATGCACATACGAAAGGAGGTACCCCCGGCCGACTCCCCCTCTACATGAGAGGATGTTGAGGGGGGCAACCAATACGCTGTTCATGGCTGTTCCAGATGTGCATGATGTGTGTTATGTGAAGGGAAGGTAGTTTGCAATTTTCTTGAGCTGGGGCAGTTTGGGTCACCTAATTCTAAGGGCGTTTCCAAGGGGCGTGCCTAGGGGCTCTTCTGGGGGAACATAGTCTAAAAGTAGCGCACAGTGCGTGTGCAGTGCGCGCGCAGTGCGCGCGCAGTGCAAGGATTCCCCCTTAGCGACCGTCCTCACGCCACAAGACAAAGGCGTGACGCCCGATGCCATCTTGCGCTAGGGGGAGCTGCCCTCGTGGCATGCCATTGCACTAGAGATGGTCTTGGTGCGGGGGACCACGGAGAGCGCCTTGCTTGCGGGCCACACCCGCAAGTCCTCGGGTGAGGGCCCTCTCCTTGCGTTCCCCGCGGGCCGCGTCTCGGACGGCCTCCCAAGAGTCCTCGCGGACCACTTCCGGGCTGACGAACTAGCGGCGTCTGAGCCATGGCCAGGTCCCTGACCTCGACCTAGACTTGGAGGTCGGGGAGCACTAGGACGATGAGTACCCACTGAGCTAACCCTGCCTGTCCCTAATCCTCTCCAAGCCTAGCCCTCACCCTTTCCCCACCTCATATTGCCACTGCAGCCTAGATTAGGCGCCGCCACCTGCCCAAGGCGGGGATTGCCAGCATATGTGCCGAAGGCCCCAATGCACCCGGCCACGGAGAACGTGGGACCAGCCCCCGCGGGCCGTCACCATGTCCCCGTGGGCATGACGTGCTGCTGCGGCTGCACCTAGAGCTCAAACCCATGTGCCAGCCACACTAACATTGGAGACACAGCAAGTTACCAAAGAGACTCACTACAGTGCATGTGTAGGGAGAGGGAGGCACAGGGCCGCAGTGCGCGTGTTGAGCGGCTAGGGTACGTGGGTAGCGCACGGGCTAGTGCAGCCCGCGGGCTGTAGGGGGGAGCCCATGGCGTAGCACAGGTGAAACGGGACGGGGCGCGCACTTTGCAAATGATTGTGGGCAAGTGCCCAAAAGGAATTCTCACGATCAACACCACGCTCTGGTGGGTATGGGCCAACCCAAGGGGATGTGTGGGCAAGGCGTGTCGAGGCCGCAGACCCGGGCGTGCTTCTGTTAGCATGAGATTGCCGCCACGGGGGACAAGCATGGTGAATTTGTCGATACCAGCATTCCCGTGGGGAGTGCAAGGATTTCCCCCAGGCTATAAGAAGCCTGGCACTGCTCTCTTTGCTCTGATTTTCAATAATCTTTTTAGAGTTGGGGATCCAGGGCACTGCTAATCCCCTCCCCCCCTTGGAAAATTGTTGAAGCAAACTTGGGGAACATTACATTTGTGGAGTTCGTGACAGGCCAGCATCGGGACCTCTTCGTGGAAGCACGTGGGAAAGAGGAAATTGCCAAAAGAGCTGTTGAGGTACTCATGAGCATCCAAAACACGGGAACGGAACATGGGCCATGGCTGGAAGCACTGGTACAGGCCCCGGGATGGCAACAAGATGCAGCACGACTGCCGCCAGCAATTGCAGCCTATGAGATGTGCTGTGACAAGATCATGAAGATCCCAAAACGTACGTATGAGGATGCCGTGGACTGGGTGCAGGATGTGCAGATAATCTGGAAGGAGACCAAAAACAAGATGGCATGAATTTTCTGATAGGAGGATACACGGTCTACCGTACGGCAGTGAGTGACTCCGAGCTGAGCCAGGCTGGGGCGTTCACATGAATTATGCTGGCCCCTATGGGACTGACAGCAAAAGCAGTCCAAGAGGACTTGACATGCTGGCACGAGGGAGCACAAATGGAGGAGCGAGATGTGTCAAAAGCCCTGGCTGCTTACGAGAAGTTCTCAAGTAACAAGATGGTGTGTGGGAAGGTTGACTCAGGAGTGAAGATTTTCTTCAAGAAGGGGACGGATGACGCGGCAAAAGGAAAGGGACGTGAACGGCAAGGGGACCACAAGGACGGTGACGTGGAGGCGCTGGCGCAGAGAGTAAAGGAACTAGCGGCCAGACTGGCGGAGAAAGATGATTTTGAGGAGGCCACGACGGAAAATGTCAAAAAGTTCCTCGAAAAAGAAGGACTGCCAAAATGGATGACCTCACTTTGTGGTTCGGTGATTGAGTACCTGGACTCCAATGAAAACTCAAAGGGCGATGTACTGGCCCGACAGGCCTGGAGACTGATAAGGGAAAGCCAACAAATCTAATCGAGTAGGTATGGAACGTTCATTGGTGGGAGAAACAAAGGACCCCAGATCGAGCCCTGCATCAAGGATAGGACAGCCGAAAAATAAAAAGAGTGGCAACCGGCATCCCCCTGGCAAAGACTGTGGCGGAAGGAGGAAAAACATTCTATGAAGACACAGCGGGAGGCCGTTTCAAATTCGGAAAAGCCGAGGATGTTGTCTACTACGTGACAAAAGGGGACGGCCTTTGTTATGACATTGCAGAACCCCCCCCCCCCCTGCCAGCTGCAATCAGTGTGGGAAAGCACACTAGATCTGCGATTGCCCACACTTGTGATCTTCAGAGGAGGAGGACCCGCGGCACCACAAATTGGCCGTGGACAGTGGAAGGGGAGGAGACAAATGCCAGCCCCAAGAAGCGAGAATACCGCTAGGAAAACAGGATGAAGGAGATGAGGACCACCTTGGAATGCCCCGAAGCTGGCTGGGTTTCCGGAAAACATACCCTGGTATCCAAGGGATCATCCAGAGAAGAGAAAGGGGCATCGAGAAATATCCGTGGGACACAAAAGCATGGATGTGGGAGCTCAGTACCCTATGCACGTACCGGTTTGGTCTCCGAAAATTGTACCAGGTACACTGGGCAAGGCCCGATTAGAAGACGACACAAGCTTTACATCCCTAAATCACAGCAGAGCTGCAAAATGTGTCATCTTGGAGTGTGCTGCGCACCATCCTGTCCGCAGCGGCCTGGGCCAGTACCTCGACGAACCCATCCCAACAGGCATGGGAAAACTACCAAAGGCGGTGGCAAAAAGACAAACAAAAGCCCCCCCGGAGGGGGGATCTTTTGCGACACTCGCGGAAATGGCAGAGACGGCCAGCACGCCAATGGAATGGTGTGTGGTCGCAGCAACGGTATTGTCAACGATTATGGGCTTACGAATATCGGAGGCAGCAATTCTCAAACTACGTCACATCCATGGGCTAGCAAGAAGAGTCACCTTCTGGGACCAGAAAATCAACCACAAATCGTAAAGTAGGCCCCTCAATGATTATGGGGCCACCTGGGCTATGGTGCTACAATACACAGCAGCGAGAAAGCGGGGACGCACACCACACCAATTCATTTTCTCTGGGACCCGGAAGCTCGAACGCATCGTGGCGAAACTCCTGCGGCATTCTACGAACAAAACACTGTGATGGCATGGATGGAGACGGTTATGTGCAGCGACCAGCAACCAGCAGCAAGGTCCTCCACACAGAAGATCAAAGGATGGTGCGGATGGAGAAGTACGGCAACGGCCCAGCAGTACATGGATTGCCAGCAGGCAGAGGGAATCTCCAAAAATCCATGGGTCCCACTACCGCCGAACCCCGCAAAGAAGGTACCCGTGTCCAAGAAAGCGACGACGGAATTGCGAGAGCTATGGCCTCCGACGGCAATCATCAACCGATGCCATCCAGCTCCGAAGAGTCCTCAAGTTGACAAGAGGGTTCAACGTCAGAGACTGATTCCACCACGAGAAGCAGGGTCAAGAGGACCTAGGCCTGGAGAAAGCAAAAGAGGACGAAGGCCTGACCAAGGACACAAGGGGTGGGGGGGGGGGAAGCAGTGCCTATCCCCAGAGTGGGAGACGAAGAGGAGAGACGACCACGCTAGGCCCAATACCCGTTCCTCCGCCCGCCAACTGGCATGGCAAAAATCACGGAGTCTGGCCTCAAACCTGCACGTACCGAGGTCGGAGGCGCATAGAGCAATCTTGAAACTATTGCTCATGGCAAGGGACAGATGTTGCTCGTACCACATAAAAACCGCGGCGATGGACTCTATTGCGGAGGCGGTTGCGAAACTGGACGCTGTCGACTGGTAGAATTTCGACGCTGACTGTAATAGCTACAATCGACGTGCCAGATGTGGACCAATGGACGAGGAGACTGCCAAGAAAGGACTTGGGAAAAAATGATCCTGCCCGATTCCGGAGGTGATCCGGAGGAGATGCGTCCCCATCGGCCTACCGTATGACATTGAGAGTTGGGAACCAAGTAAATCTAACATCCAGCCCAGACCTTTCTGTGATGTGGGTGCCGATCTGTGCAACACACTGGTGCAAGAAGAATTCCTAGAAAGAGACTTCCTGCCGATACAACCCAATTGCTCGGCCTTCCGTAACCCAAAGACTAAGGATAAGTGCTCCTTCATCATGAGGAACCTAATTGAACAGCAATCTTCCAGACCACCCCCGGGAAGCATGCCTCCAATCTCTCATGTTTTTGAAAAGGCAATCACATTTGGGGGGGGGGGGGGCTAATCGACTACCATTGATGTCTCAAACTTCTACTGGTCACTTGTAATGCCTCAAAAATTTTGCAACAACTTCAGACTGCCAGGCTGTTACTACAGGTCGCTCCCTTCCGGCCGGGACTACGCAACAGTGATTGCACATGAAACACTGCGTCTCTTCTTGCATGAATTTTTTCAAAGGTACCCTCGGAGCCTCCAAGGGTACCCTCAGAGCCAGGTGGAGTTTTTTTACTAGGTAGACGACATCATATTGTCGTCTGTGAACCGTGCACTGCCGTGCGTCCTTACGCAGGCACTCTGCAGGTTCCTTGAGGCTAAAGGTCTCATTATGTCCCCTAAATCCTCCATGGAACCCAGTCAGACAGCTTTTTGGATACGGAAGAAGTTTGACCTCACCAGAACATGTGTGTTGAAAACCTGCCCTCCACGAGTCTCAAAAGTGTCCATGCGGCAATCAGAGAAGCGGTACAACCACTCTCCGCCAAGCGCACTCAGAGACGTAGAGGTCAACTACACTGGTTCTTTGGCCCTCCACAGGGGGCGACTTCTTTCCTTTATGGTTGGCATAGAACCAGGTGGAAAAATATAAGACACACACACAGACCTTCAACCAAACTGGTTCACAGCATGTTCGGCGCTATTGCCATCAGTGCGGTACCCTGCACTGCACCCCCCCCCCCCCCCCCGCACGCTGCACCCCCCCCCCCCCCCAGGCACGCTGCCCCCATGCTGGCACCTTTCATTGCGGTGGATGCAGCTGAAACCCCAGGAGGGTACATGTATGGCGTGTCCACCCGAAAAGGCACAACACGCACGGCCGTAAAGAAACTGGGTAACCAACAACAGGGGGAACTCGCTAGAGCAAACTATGCGGCCCATTTTGCTCCGAATCAACGAATGCATGTAAACTTGTTGATTGATAATATGGTGGCGACATTTTCTTCCAGGAACCTTAAAATCAGCCCTAAGGCACCATCACAGACCAGAATTGTCCGCAACCCGTTCAACCACCTCTGGTGGACTGGCATCATGCTACACTTGTTCCGGGTAACGCCTAGGGTCATGCCTGCATACCCTGTCTCTCGCATACGCCAAGTGTCTTGCCATTTCCCGGGGAAAGCAATGGTTGAAGCCCGGAACAAATGGAATACCATAATGAAAGACCTGCAGCTCATTCACCTCATGGGGTTTGTGAGAGTATAAACCCCCCCCCCCCCCAAAGAGAGAGCAGAATACGGGCCAAAGCCAACAGTAGGTATGCCACAACCCCCCCTGGAGAACATGTCGCGTAGGGTATGAAGTTGTTTGACGGCAAGTACTGTAAGAGGCATGGGTGGTCTAGTGGTACGCGCCATGGGTGGCACTCATCGTCGTCGGGGGCTCAGACCGCGGTTCGTCTGTTCGTCCAGGGGCCCGTTCGCGAGGTCCCCGCCACCCCCTCCTTTAGCATCCCCCTCCACCATCGGTATCGCCGGTGGATGGGTGGCGTGTCTCGTTCTCGTAGTTTTTAGCCCTGCCCGCCGTAAGTAGCACGTACCAAAAACGAGGCACCAAGCACAGCACACCTGCAGCAGCAGCAGTGCCCCCCGTCTCCGGTACCACCGGCCGACGGGAGCCGTGTCTCCTCCTCGTATTCCCCTTCGGCAGGGGTCGAACCCGCGTCTTTACGGCAGCAGCCGGCTGCACAGCCGCTGCAGCATGCGGCCAAAAACCGTCATCTCAAAATGTTGACGTTCGTTTTTTGGTGAATGCGTTTGTGCCCCCCCCCCCCCCCCCCACCCCACCATGCAGAACGGTACTGAAGGAATGGACTGTGAGGGACCTGGGTGTGACTTTGGGAGGGGGTTGGTGCGGTGGGGGAATAACGAAACAATCATCCAGTTTTGGCATGTGTCCAGTGTTTGTGCATTCTCGGCGGGTTGGAACAGGGAAGAAACGCAGGGCGAAATACCATCATTCTCGTAGGGAATGCAAGGATTTCCCCCCATGCTATAAGAAGCCTGGCACTGCTCTCTTATCTGTGATTTTCAGTATCTTTTTAAATTTGGGCTTGAGGGGTCCCCGCGATGCCCCCCCCACGACAATCAAAACTCACAGGTTGATACTATCACCTACAATAAAGTACTTACTACCCAGCCACATACGCCTCTGCGCGGTGGGTGAATGACGACGCAAGCATCCATTTTTGGCTTATATCCAGTGTTCGTCCATTCTCTACTGGTTGGAAGAAGGATGGACCACAAGGGGAAATAGCTGAGGGCGCAGTTACAGTGAGCGCCGTGGGCGCTCCAGGTGTCGAGCAGGGCGTGATCCATGGCCCGGGATGCAGTGGGAGAGGCCCATCGAGGACTTGGGGAGCACATTTCATATGGCATGACTAACCGATTTATAGAGTGGCCGGGGTCACCCCTTCGTGTTCTGTGAGCTTTAAGATGGGCACCCAAATCAATATCCAATAAAACCTCCTTCCCCCCCTCACCCACTCAGTCACTCCTCTCCACTCCCATCGTATCTACAACTGGGGCATTCGCTAGTCTGCAGTGGACGGCGCGCCCCCCTTTGGAGGCATTAACTCGCGTTCATGCGGCTTGTTTATGTTGGGCTGGGGTGATGTGTCGTTATGCAGTTTGTGTGGTGTGTGTTGGGTGTCATGGTTTGCTTTGTCGTGTGTATCGCCATGTGTTGATAACCGACGGTGCTCCCTCCCTCTTCGAGGTGCCTTGCCGGTGGGCAACAGAACTTTGTTTTTTTCAAAAGCCCCGCATATGTGTGCTCAAGATGATAAGTGCAATGAGGGGGGCAATGTGAGGTAGATATGTTGGCGTACACAAAACCCCCGCCCGGCGGCCCCCTTGGCCCCCCCTTCCTGAGTGTCTATTTTTTTTGTTTCTATTTTTTTTTGTGCCTGTGAAAGTACCAAGCAGGGTATTGTGCACTACATCGACATCGAACACCACACGTGAGGAGCCGGCTACCCATACTGCAGTCGCCAACCAGCCACTACCATGCCGAATTCAACCCGTGCTTGAACAAGGACGAGTGGTCCGGTTCATCCCCATCAGCGAGCCGCACTACTGCCAGAAAGCAGTTCGAAGGGAAGTACCACCAGTCGATCCTTGAGATTCTTTACTAGTTTCAACCGCTGCATACCATTGTTGAGTACTTGGCCTCCTACCTCCTGCAGACCTTCTCACACCTGCCGAAGCTGGTCCTGTACCCGTACCTAATACCTCCAAACTTCTTATTCCACATCGCATTCTGTGGGGCAGACCCACATCGAAAACTCCATTACTACTGCAGCAGCCCTGCTGCCCCTCCCCTTCACCCTCTAGAGCTCCCTTGAGCCTCCGATTCTGTGATCCCTGATCATGCCCAGACGCCATCGACGAGGTTAGGCTAAATGAATACCAAAGACTTTCTCAAGAAGTATGGGACACCAGAGAAGGAGATCCTGGCTTCGACGGATAGTGCCCAGATGCTTATACTGGCGGGACTGCACGAACACAACTACGTCGTCCAAAATGAACGATACCTGAACCAAGGACTGGATCTGCAAGTGGGATTCTCAATGAGATTCGATGGCCTGAAGGAAATGCACTCATCCCAAAAAGCCAAAAATTTGTTCAAAGGGGATGAGCCGGAGTTCATGTGCGTGAACATTAAAAGAAAATTCCCCGAAAATATGAAAATCATTTGACTGCTTCTATGTTTCCCGCCTGCTTGGCGATCACCGGATGTTGTGCTGCTGGAGGCCACTGATGCACCACGCGGCAAAGGGGCACGAGCCCTAATTAAAGACCTGGGTATGAACCCCATGAAAGCCTTCAAGTCACAACGCTCCGTCTGTAGTATGGGGATGGGCACATCGTTGTTTCCATGGATTTTTTGGAATTACCGCGACTAGCAATCCGTCCCACAAATTCCCCACAATGAAGATCCTGAAACTGCTAGAGAAAGGAAGATCACTAGAGGAGCTCATATTCGAAGAACCTGAGAAGTCGGCCAATGCCTTTGCTGTTCAGAGCCATGTTTTCTGCCGCGCGGACTCATACACTTTTTTCAATTCTTGACAGGGGCTGCTGGATGAAGTCCCGTGGTGCGACCCCAAAACGACAAAATCTTAGGCGTCACAAGTTGCCCACCCTCTAGGAGCCCGTATACGCGCGATTTGACAATATTCTACATTTCTACTTTGAGTATGTTATTTGACGTATGTGACCAAAATTGTTGGCAGAGCCGTGTGACACCCGTTGAAATACGTGTTGATGTGTTAGCCTTGTGTATCCCCGTCTTCTAGTGTGTTGTATTTGACGTTTTTCTGAAGCTGGCCGAAATTTCGGCCAGGTTTTGGGTAACATTGCAAACAACTATGTGTATATGCAGTTTTTGACCCTTCTGGCCGAAATTTCGGCCAGCTTTTTGGTTTCCTGGTGAATAGGCATAGTTATTTTCATTTTTCTTAGGGCTGGCCAAAACTTCGGCCAGCTTTTTGGTCTGTTCACTATTTAAGCACTTATATTCTGGTTTTTGGCTGGTCTGGCCGAAATTTCGGCCAGCTTTTCCTTTTTTTGAACATTTAAGCAATTATTTCCCTTTGAACACACCTGGCCGAAATGTCGGCCAACTTGCAATTGTCGTTGTTCATGAGTATTACACCATACACTCCTACATAACTGTTTTCTTGTCTCAGCATTAATGTCTTCTGCTATTGCTGTCAATCTTGTACATGCTGCATTTACTGGTGCTTTTGCTAGTACAGCCAAAGGGCTGTTGCGAAATGCATTACGTGGTGGGACTCTGCAAATCCTTTTTCAATTCTGCCTCATGTTGCGGAAGAATCGCAGGAGCCGGCACTCCCTGACACAGTTGAAGGCTGCCGCCACTGAGAAGAAGCCCCCACGATGGTACATGACATTTTTGTCACAGTTCCATGCCCTATACTGCCTGCTGCGCCGTATGGCCCTCCCATACTCTAATTGTGGGTCTGGTTACTACTGGGGTATTATGTCCTGCCGCCAACGCCGTAAGGTAGGGGTCCTTGGTCAGTGTAACACTAAGCAGGAGTCCATGCACCATCGTGCTGGACTAGCAGCACACAACTTGTGGAACACCATGCACCGTAGGCAAGTTTGTATATGGTTTGATAACCTGAGGCGTTACAAGTCGGGAGCTGATCCCCATTCACCCGACTTAACCCTAATTTGTACAGCTGTTGCTGTTTTGCACACTACTGCCCTATCGGCATACCGGGGTCTGCCGGAGCTGGCCGAAATTGAGGGCAGGGTACCAAAGGTTGCTGATGACATCTTTCGCTCACATAGAGCATTGTTTGATTGTATTGATGTTGCCAACCAAGGTATTCAGAGAGTTTGGGTCCTTGCTCCTTTGGCTATTGCCAGAAAAAAATGTTCGTTCCCTCAACTGGAGACCCTTTTTCCTGTCTGAGCTCCGCTCCGGCACACACAAAGAGCTTTTGCAACTCGTGGTTGATTTGTCATGTGTGGAACACCGCACCAGACACTGTGTTCCGCTGCTTGTGGACATGAAAATACACTTTGCCCTACTTAAGCTGTGTTATGGTGCTGCTTATGTTCCCTGGAATGTACCACAATTACTCTTGGGTTTTCCTTTGGTGTACGGAGTATGGCATAGCTATAAGTATTGCGTTGGATTGATCTACAGGGCGTTCCTGCCGTTCATTAAGTTTTTGGAGCAGTAGAACAACCTTCAGGTTGGGTCTATCCTCCCTCGCAAGGTCGAGGTCATCCATATGGAGAAGACGTTGCTTGGACTCATGCTAGCCACATCCTCCAATAGAGGCAGACTAGATGAGCGCGTCACTTCCCTGCTCAATAGCCAGCGGGACTTGACACCCATTCAGCGCGAGGGTTTGCGTATGTTATTAGCCCTTAAGGCTTTGCTGTACACATACTGTCCAGCTGCTTTGAGCATTGGGACTTTGGTTCGTGAGTGCAACTGGGAGGGCCGGGGGCCAGGTTCCGGGATTGTAGCTAAGCAGGCACTTGAGATGTCCCTACTGCTGATGCTGAACATCCTAAAGCCCGAGGAGCAGTTAGCCACGGAGTATGTGAAAACCACTGCTGTTGCTCTTTTGTCTTGGAGTCAGTGGCATTCCGCCTCTCTAGGGTGTATCCACTCTGAGGAGCTGGGTGAGGCACTTCTGAGTCGGTTCTCAGCCCACTGTCGCCGCTACACTGCCTGTACTAGTGTCCAACAGTCGTCTGATTTATTTGTGACACTTCCCCCTGTCCAACCGGGAGAGAAAGTTTTGCGTGGTGTGCTGACTGAGAGATCCGTGGCAATGTTCTCTGCCAATCTTAAACAATTCATCTTGACAGCCCATACACAGAGCCTGCCCATTTGTGTTCCCGTTCCGGACTATAAAGTTGAGGTGAGAAGACTGGATGCAGTTGAGGATTTGACGTTCCCCGGTACCATGTCTAGGACACGAATCACCACACACCGTTTAAAAGTGGTTTTGTTGCATGCAATGCAAAATCTGGTTGCGCGTACCAGGGTTCCCGAGGGTGTTGAGGATTTTTTACAGACAAATGCACCTGCCCGCACTGCTGCCGAGCAAGGGGTGTTGCGTACTGCACATGCTTCTATCCGCGCTGCCAACCGTGCACCGCCCGCTGCTCCTGCTGCTGCTGCTGGTGGAATTGCCTTGCCCCCAAAACTACCCCCGAAGCCCCGAGCCAGAGGCCCCCCAGTACCCCCCCCCCGCCCCCCCCCCCCCCCGCCCAGTAGCCCCCCCCCCGCCCAGTACCCCCCCCCCCGCCCCTGATGATTCCATTGCTGTCGACTCTTGTGATAGTGACCAGGATATTGATTGTGATATAGACAGCGTTGCCTCCTTTGAAGCCCTAGATGAGGCGGAACACATCGGTGTGGATACCCAGGACTGGGACTGATTTCTGTTTGCAGCTGTGTTTGTCACTGTGGTATCGGTTCTGCCACGCATTGCCAGTGATTTTGGTGGGTCTATTTGCTGTTTCATGTTTTTTTTTGGCCGAAATTTCGGCCAGACTTGGTGTTTTGTCATATGGCTACCCCCATAACACAAATGACATAAGGTTCTGGCCGAAATTTCGGCCAGCCTCTCAGAATGGTATTTGTGGACAGTGGTTTGACATGCAGAGCAGTGCTGGCCGAAATTTCGGCTAGGTTATCCGATTTTCCTGTCAGGCAGTCCGTTTTGGTCCTTTTTTGGTTGATCTGTGCTTGTTATTTGCTATCTGGGAACTCTCCCCTTCATGAAATGTTGCCCTGTAGCCCTTTATTTTATGACTGAGCCTGGAGGGGTATCACAGGACATGGCTGTTTTGCCAGATGGTGAGCCTGCAGCAGACAATGGGGAATCTCAAGTGCAATCCCAGTCTCAAGAGGACCAGGCGAGCACAGAGGGACTTCAAAAGAAGCCTAAGGCCGCACCAAAGAAAAATTCATCATCCTCCATCAAGTTATCCGACTGGGTTACGTCAACGACGAAAATAAAGGTTCGGTGGGATCAGATTATTATCGACCACGACCGAAAATTTGGGCAGGTCCGTAGGATTTCTGATGATCGCGTGCAACGCCGCTACGACGATCTGAAGGCAGCCCCGCCTGTGGATTACATCCAGGATCTTCTTTTTTATAAAGTCACTCGTATGTGTGTTGTGGTATTCTTCTCGATAGTACCGTTTTCGCGATTGAATTTTCGACCCTGCTGTTACGAATATTCGTGTTGCACAGCCACTCGCTAGGTTCTGTTGGGGGGTCAGCATGTTTACACCGCTGCCCAAAAACACAAGACCGAATTTGAGATGAAAAATATGGAGACTCCGGATTGGACCCTGGTATTTGGTGGTTATGAAGTCAAACAGGACTGCCCCCTGCGGACTAGGCGCCGGCTTGCAGGCTTACATCAAATCCAGACCACTGCTGGCTCAGCATCCACCACATCGGAGCGAATGTCCCTACTCCTGGATAGGCTTGAGGATGAGGATGCCAATGAGTACACCCTGTACCATCACATTACTGTTATGCTTGAAGAGTGTGGTGTTACTGCCGAGGAAGGCACTGTGGTGTGTTTCGTTTATTAATTCGGTTTTGTCGATCCACCTGGCCGAAATCTCGGCCAGCTTCTGTGTTCCACATGTTCTCCTGTGCAGAGTGCTGTTGCCAAACGGTGGGGTGGCGTTGGGCGTTTGGTGAAATTTGTGGGTCTTCCTTCAGTAGACGCCATGGCAGCCATGGAAAAGCGTGGACTACATCCCGCACTGGGTACGTTCAAGGAAGTGGAAGGCATCACGCCTGACCGACTTCGCGGCATCGTAGGTTACATGGATGGGACAAAAAATACCCTACCTGGTCTCAAAAAAATTATAAAAGATGTTAAAAAGGCCCAGATGTGGTCCTGGCACATTCTTTATCCCGAGGCGGTTACCAATGGGCTTGTGAACAACACCAGAGGTATGTTTTGGTCAAACAGGGGTTTGTTTTCGAATGAATCGACCGACCTGGCCGAAATTTCGGCCAGCTTGTGTGTCGTTCAATTCATGCACAATAGGTGCCCACCCTGTGACACCACCTGTCTGCAGCTACACTTGGTACTATCGAGATGGCCAAAAGGCAGTGCGCTATTGCATCACACCTGAAGGTAGCCTACGGCAGTTGGACGTGGACTGAAGAAAACCCCTGGCCCCCGTGGTCAGCAGTAATCAAGGCCCCTCTTTGGAAGGAACCCAAATATCAGGGGTTGCGGGGATTGTTGCAGAAGCCTGTTGCTAAGCCTGTTTGTGAAAAATCTGATACTGGTCTGGTCAGTATCCAGTGTGCTAGGGAGTCCCTCGTTGAGTCAAGCACAGGCAAACTCATTGCAGAGTCAGGCCGTGTGGAACTGATGGCAATGCGTTGTGGAGTCCCTGTTCCCAGTATCATTAGTTCACTGCCCTTTGCTGCTTGTGTCATTGAGGTGCCCCGCCTCTATACAGCTGGTTTGCATAACATGGTTGCGCAGCTGCTTTTGTCCGGTGTGCCTGTGTTCATTGCGGGTGAGTCTGCTGATGCGAAAGCCACTGTTGCTGCTTTGAAGGCCACTGTGGCTGAGGATATGTATAACTGTGATGTTGCAATTTACAATTTGTCAAGCAAGACCCCGCTGTACACTTCTACGTCCCATCTGGTTTCCATTTGTTCTGCCCCTGCCCCCTCACCCAGTGGCACGCAGTGCGCTCAGGCCACCCCAGCTTCCTCCTCAGGCACTGTTGCCCCTACTGGCAAAGGTATGAATACTTTTGTGAATCATTTTTCACCATCCCAGGGTGGAAACACACGGTCACAGAACTCTGCCACTGCCAAGCCTGGTGCTGCAGCCCCTGCCAAGCCTCCTGCTAACACAGGCTCTAAGAAGCCCCGTGCATCTGGTCTGCGCAAGCGCTAATGCCAGTCCTGCTGCTTATATTGCCTGTCAGCATGAAGTCTGGCCGAAATTTCGGCCAGCATGCAGTCCTCAGCCTCTTCAGCCTTTTTTTATTGTGTTTCCCCATAGGCACTGCAAAAGTCTGCTTTGATTCGTCAGGTGGCAAGTATTTGCTTGTAATTGAGTATATTATGTTGCACACCCTGTTCAAATGTCACTGCTCCTGTGTTCCTTGCTCATGTCTACTGTCTTAGGTACCCATTCCAGTGATCATATTCGGAGTTTCGATGGACCTGGCCGCAATTTCGGCCAGCTTAGGCCTGTCTGTCAAATAGGACCATGTGTTTGGACATTTTTCGAAGAGCTGGCCGAAATTTCGGCCAGGTTGGTTAAAATAGGAAATACAAGTACATGCTTTGGGATAGTTTTCTGTGTGCTTCAATGAAAGGTATGTTTGGGGTTCCCTCATCTGTGGTGTATAGGGGGGTTCTGTGATCAACCTCGAACAAAGGGGAGAGAAAAATAGGCAGCCCCCCCCCCCCCCACTGGAATGCAGTGATCTAAATGTAAAACAACACTATATTTTGGTGATTGAATGTCTTTATTTTGAAAATCCGTGTGTTTCCAGAAATGCAAAGAATGGCATATATTTGAAATACACACCTTGTTTTTGCATGTTGCCACCACGGGGGTTTGGGTACCCAAAAAATAACACCCCTTTTCACATACTTTTCCCCTCATTACAACATGGACTTCCGTGGGCCATAGCGCCAGGTGGGGGGTGGGCAACTTGTGACGCCTAAGTAAATATGTGTTCGCACAACTTGATAAGAATGGTGTTTTCAACGTGGTTGATACCTTTGGAGGCAAGCCCAGATTTGCCTTAATGACGTTTGGCTGGTATGAGTGGACCGGCGTTGACAGAAAGCCCACCATATCTGAACTTTTCACTCAAAAGTAGCATAGGGACAATTTGCACCACACATGTTTGGCTTCGTCTTGTCTACCCCATCTTATGGCAACATGGTGGGATTTGCACAAACTCCCTGGCTGCAATTCAGCAGATCTCCTACAACAAAATGCTGCTTCCCAAAATGGATGAGATAAGTACAATGGGTACATCTTGAAAGATGAAGAAACACTGGACTATGTCACAGCATTTGACGGTGATGAGACAAAAGTCTCCAGCATCATGTCCGAATGGGGCTCAGTGGATGTGTGCTACCTAATTGGTTTCCCCCCCATACTGGAAGGAATCGGCTATTCACCAGCTCCTGAATGTCTCTCGTAAGAAGGAATTCCTCCTAACCAAAATGCTATGGTTTGTTGCTAAAATGCGGTTTGCAACCTGGAAAATTCAACCTCGTGACGTGAAACCACCAGTTGGAAAAGTCTTCCGAACGCAATCCAAGGAACGCCAGATGATGACAACTGGCAAGGAACACCACAAACAGCGTCGATAACCAACAATGAGGTCAAACCTCCTTTCGACCAGTACCAGGAGAAAACCACAACTGGAGGACACAACGGTGGCGTTTGAATCTGAACAGAAAAGGGATACCGGTCCTACTTAATGGCGTCCTCAACCTTAAGTCCGCCCCCCCAGTGGGGCAATTGATGTGTCGTCCCCTGGGGGGACACCAAGTGTTACCCCGCTTTCTTCTGTTGTTTCTTTAGACTGCTTACCCCCCCTTCAGGCACCACAGGCAGCTTGTATGCTACCAACAACCCTGAATGTTGGCACTTTCAACTGCAATGGCATTTTGGCTATGTTCACCTCATGCATGGACACAGAACTGAGACTTCACCTTGGGATCAGCTTTATGAGTACAGTGGCGCTGCTAGTGGTGGGTGTGCAAGAACCACACTTAAAGGATGACACTAATCGCATGTTTGTGGAACAGGAGCTTGATCGCCACGACCTGTCTTTCATCTCTACTCTCTCCCCTCAAGGGAGAGGGGATGTGGCCCTAATTTTCCCCAAAGCTTGGAGCTTTGTTCAGGGATGGTCCCTTTCTTCACGTGTTATGCACATAGCATTGAGAGATGACCAGGGCTTTGGCCACAGCTTGATGGTGGCCCATTTCCACCACGACCCCACATTGAGGAAGAAGCAGTGGCACGATTTAGCCACGCTACCCAAAGCACTATTTATGGCCAATTCCATCTGGCTTTGCGATCATAACTCGGTCAGCTTACCAGGGAGGGATGTGGCAAATCCCAAAATAACACCGGAGGCCGCAGATGTTCTTGAAGCACGTGATGCAGAAGTTTCCTTCCTTATGACACAGGGGCTAGTGGATTCTTATTTGTGTATGCACTTTGGCCGCGGGGTTGATTTTGACCTCCACAGATGGAATTTTGGGTTCTCAACAGTCCAAACAACACCCGCAGGGCAAAGGGGTACCCAACTCTAAACGGAAAAAGGCAGAACCTCCTATACAACAACAGGTTGTGCATTCCCCCCCATGTGACAAACACCGCAAAATTGACAGGATTCATATTCTCCAGTCTCTAGTAGGCTGCCTTTCCCAATGTTACCCTACTTTTTTGGCCCAATCAGACCCCAAGATGGTGGTGCTGTCCCTAGTGCTACCGATTGCGGGCCCGGCAAACAAACGCCAACGCTGCCCTCTTTCCTTTTTCAGTGATGAAGACACCGTTTCTGCGTTGCATGACCAACTATTTGAGTTACGGGGCGAAGGTGAGCAACGGTGGTAGTCTGTGTTGGCGACCATCAAATGATCGGCTTATCGATTTGAGGTTCAGAATAGTACTACTAGCTTTACTGAAGTGCAGGTTTTGTTGATGGAATCGACGTGCAACAGACTGACCCCGCAGGCTTGGCACTATCTCTGGTCTAATAGTTACAAACACATCCGAGACCCGGCCGCTGGTTATTATGTAGTAAATTTCTTGGGCCAATAGCAGCAGCAGGATAGGTTGGCGAGACAGGGCATTGAAAAAGCCTCGTTCTGTCATCCACAACCCTATGACCCGCCCCCTGGAACGCAAAACACATGAGGTGTGGTGGCTGGTCAACCAGCTACAAAACAAGCGCAAGCTCCTACGGCTCAGAGTTAAGTTCGGTGTGGTGATTGCACACCCAGACGCCATCGGTCACGAAATTGCAAATTTTTGGTAGCAGACCATCTTTGTCACGGGTCGAAAATGTTAACAAATTCTTCCTACGAAAGGATATTGCTGTTATGGCAAAGGTCCTCAGTAAGCCATTGCCAAAGGATCTGGTTCATGCAGCCCTGTCCAACCTGAATGTCAGGTCCTCCCCAGGTTTCACCGGTATCCTTTGTGCTGTGTACGCTGCTTTCGCTGGGGCATTTGTGCCGGTTATGTTTGATATTATCTCCAATCTTTACGCCAGTGGAACTATTTCTAATTTGTGGTCGCTGGCCCTCGTCATTGTGATCACGACCAACGGTGACATTGCGGGAATGGAGGCCAAAACACCTGCCACAAATGGTTTGCTGTGTGCATCTCGCTACACCCACCCGATCTGATTGCGGCCTTGACGCCGGTGCATCAAAAATTTTTTTTGAACGGCAGACATATCTTCCATCACCTGTGGAATGTGTTTGGCTCCTGGTCCTCGATGACGGAGGACCTTATGTGCCCGGTTGATTTTAGTAAAGCCTATGATTCTGTCTCCCATGAGTATGCGGCTTCCTTTTTCACCCTCATAGGGCTCCCACAGTACCTCATTGAATTTTTTATATTCTTGTTTTGCGCCCCCATGGCGCTGGTTTTGCATGACCCTGTCCGACTGAACCGGCGAATTCATCCGACGTTAGGAATGCGGCAGGGCTGCCCCCGCTTTCCCACCCGTTTGCCCTCCTAATTCCCCCCATGGCAGTCTATTTGTCTGATGTCAATTCTTGCATAGAAATTTTCTGTACGCCGATCATTTGCTGATCATCATCACAACCCCCCCAATGATGGCGGCGACGCTGCTGCTTCATTGCCTTGATCTGCTTGAACTTTTCTCTGGTTTTTCGGGCCTCAGTATCAACTCAGATAAATCAGGGATCCTGCTGGCTGGCATCTGGGATGATGCAGCCAAATCGCTCTTTAGTTACATTGATATCAAAATCTCCTCCTCCTACAAATACCTGGGAGTCAAGCTAGGTCACGTGTCGCCGTCAGAAGCTTTTGCTCCAGCTATGCAAAAGGCGATTGGTAGAGCACTGTCCATGCGGCACTCGAAGCTAACCCTTCGCGAACGCGTTTTCCTCCTTAAAATCTGTATTCTCCCGGTGTTGGTGTATCGTTCCAGGAATGGGACTAGCTATTGCGCGGGATTTTCCGCTTTGGCATCACGCAGCCTTATTTGTCAAGGGGACCATGCAGCCTCACACTGTTTCGCCCAAGATTCACGATGACTTCGACCGTTGTACTAAGCCACGCGGCATTGCGGTTTCTCCTTCGGCGCTTGCCCTTTTTCAGATGAGCGTCAATATCCGTTGGGAGTCCCTACCCTACATGGCTTTTAGTGCATAGGCCTTTTCCCTTCTACGCTAGCGAATCAATATTTCTATTCCAAGCGAACTACCATATGATTTGCCACATTGCCATAACCAATTTTCCACAATAAACACTTCCACTCCTATGCTTGCGCCGCGTTGGTTCGCTGCAATGTAATGATGGCGGGTCAGCTGCTGCAAGATGACTCTAGTTGTACTTGGCGGGCAATCTATCATGATGCCATAGGCCAGCTGGCCACCGGGATGTATGAATTTGATGCTTAGGTGACACACTCCGCTGTATGTTTCCCCACATTCCTTACACAGTGGCATGCCGGAACGGCTATGGCGGCCCTCTCATACCCCAAGGAGATAGAACGGCGAGCGTCGGTGTGCGAAGCCCTACTAAAGTCCCCACTACCGGAGCAGGATAAAGATTTCGTCAGGGTCGCTCTCTGTCGTAAATTTCCCGTTGGTATGCGGTAGTGCAAGTGGAAGCCCGGTAACACTCTCTTCCCCATTCACAACACACCTGAGACTATAGAACATGCTTGATTTGACTGCAAATTCTTGTTCCGAGCTTTCACGATCATCGACTGTTGTTTCCATCTTTATGAAACGACTGCGGGCCCCTGCTCTTTGGTCCAAGACCTCCTAATGAAGGCCCCGGATACCGCTTCGGGTATTTCTCCTGAGTTGTTGGCCTGGTCTGCCATTAAGCTTAGCTAGGACATTCGCTCCGCCGTACGCAAAACACATTTTCATGCATCCACGTCGCTTTTTCTTAATCGTTGGGTTCAGCGCATGTCTGTTTGGCAACAGGTCTAGGTGTGGTTGCTCTCTCCCAAAATGCTATCCGCTTCTATCGATGTTGTACTCCCCTCTACTTCCGACTTGTCTATGACTTATCCAGCTCTCAGTTCCATACCACCCACGGCGCCACCCTCTAGAGCCCAGCTGCGGGCGCCTCGGCGCCTGGAACGCAAACTGGGGTCTATCGACAAACTAAACAAGCACTCGGACACACTTGAAAGCGAATGTTTTTTGCTGATCTATACGGATCGCTCCTCGAAATATTTTCCTACCGTTGGCTGGGTTGGCGGTTACGGGGTCTATTCGACGGCCAGGGGTTGAAGTGTCCGATTTTGTGCCCCTTCATATGAAACGGACAATCCATTCAGCGGAACTCTTGGCTGCGCTGGTGGCCCTGCAACGCCATGCACACCATCCCAAAATAGCTCTCTGTGCTGATTCCGAATATGTTCTGTTGGGAGTGAAGGGAGTAGCACGGAGATGGAAAATCAACGCCTGGAGGGACTTGTCCGGCCCGGTTTCTAATGATCCTATTTGGGAGGAAATCCTACAATTCTTAGATGACACCTTCCAGGAAATTAAGTGGGTCAAGGTGCCTTCCCATGTGAATGTCATGGGTAACGAAGAGGCCAACACCTCGTCCAACCAGGGCTGAGTCAGCAACCCCCTATGCTCTGTGAAAGGCACGCCACATGGGCGCCGTCAGCACCACACCTATACCCCGCACAGAACGGCCAAGAAGCCCAAACTTCCGGTTCGGGAGGCATCCCCACCCAGGCCTCTTGCCCTCGACTTTGATGGTGTCGCAGGCCCCAGTGGTCACACCTCAACACCGGAGCCTGTTCCACCCCGATCCTCCCCCCCCATGCCTCAGTGATCCGGGCCTTCGGTGTATGCCCGATGGTGTTGATACCTTCTCTCCTGCATACTCTGTGTTGTCTTTCCTGCACACCCCATCTCCTGCCAGGTCTAGCTTGAGCTCCCCCTCCCCGGCGGAATGCCAACCCTCCAACTCATGCAGTGAGAGCGGGAACCCTCCAGGGAGACGGCCCCGCTCCCCTACGTGTAGGCTATTCTTCCACAGCGGCGCTAACCGCAGCCCGACTTCCGGTAGTGAGTAGTGAGTAGTTGCCAGTTTTTTGCCGGAAGGCCTGATGAGTTCGTGATGCGTTTTAAGGTTTGTCCCTGGCCATGGGGTACATAGACGGTATACCACAGCTGGTCGTGCACTCTTGTTCAATCCCACGGGGGGTGGTTCGAACCCCGGGGAGGGCAGCGATCTACTGAACGATTGGTTACCTCAGAGGTTGTTTACAATTTTTGGGATCACAGACGTCGTTTACCAAGTCACACATGAGAAATGAGGTGCGAGTTTACCTGAAAGTGCACGGGCCCAGCCCCCAGTGCGCTCCGTCCCTGCGGCCTGTCGCGGATCGTGGAGGCGACGGCGCCAGCTAGCCCATGAAAAGCAGCTGCTCTTGGTACACCGACAGAGCGCGGCCACGAACGTCAGCGGTCGGATTTTCTATGGCAAGCATAGTGGAAGTGCACGGGGTCCTCGTCCCGGAGGGCGCTAGGTTCGATGCCCGGTGTGGAGACAATGGCGCTGGCGGCCCTCTCCTTTCTTTTCTTGATGGGCCGAACACTCGAACGGAACACTTTGAAGGTAGGAGAAGAGATGCACAAATGATGGACACATCGTCGTCGCACTTTAGTGCACAGCCACCTAGCCCTGAGTTCCCTGGGGCTAGGTTCGGACCTTGGGGGGGCTGGTGGTGAGTGGTTTTGGCGACATGGTCCATAGATATCTCCCTCCTGTCGGCAATTTTTTTTACATAAAAATTTACCACCCCCTCACTGACATAAGAAACCACCTTCTTCTTTTCGTGCGGCTTTTCCTGGTTCCTCCAGGTGGTACACCGGGGGTGACGGCCGCCGACAGGTTTTGGCTACACCCCGTTTGTGTATGTATTGTCTATGTTGTCAGCTATGTTGTCAGGTTCATGAAGGTCCTTGGCAGTGTTTCGCAAGTCCTATGGTGTTCATATCATGCTGTATCTTAGCAACTGGATGTACCATAGCAGCTTGATTGTGTGCTGACTCCTGGAACATTGGCTGGAGTTGCGTGACCGGGGGCATCCAGTATCTGTTACCCACCGTGATTTAGGGCCCAAAAGGTGAAGGGGGGCGGGATTGATATCAAGATCCGTGCCCAAACGTCCCCCAATGCGCTGGGAGGGGCCTCGCCGTCAAGTTGCACCTAGGTCAACTGTGTGTGGAGGACGTTTTCTTGGGCCACTACAACCCCGACCAATATGTCCCGGCACCGGCTAAGGCGGTCCACTCTCCCGCCTATAGGGGGAGGCCCACGTTGTGGCAACACTGCGCCTCGGTTCACGGTGTGGGTCTACATGGCGCCCACCATGCACAAATAGTGTGTATGGGAGTTCCACTGTGTGTATGCTCCGCCCCCTACTATGGGTAAGGCGGACCACATGTTGCACGAATGCTAGTGTGGTGGTGGTGGTGCTGGTGTGGCCACGTGCAGTGGTGCACGCCTTGGTGCGCGAGGCGTGGTGCAGCCGAGACACCCTCGGCGCCCGTGTGTGCGACCGCGGTGCAATCACACGGTGGCACATTCTGTTGGACATGGACGTCATGTCCCAGCCAAGTCCACGCACCGCCAGTTGCACACAGCATTGCATCCGCCTAGGGGAATCGGATTGTGTGGCCACCCGCTTGCCGAGCGTCCTTGGCCGCCTCGTGCAGTGCCTCGGGCAGAGAGGACTACCCCCCGGTCCCCTCCACCGAACCCGCAACTACTGCCGCCCGCACCAGCTGGTACAGTGCACACACATGCACACACACACACACACACACACACACACAGACACACAGAGACACACACACACATACAAGGATCCCCGGCTCACTCAACCGGGCTAAGCGTAGGTCTCGCAACCGTAAGGTCTTTGCTTCGATCCCCGGTTGGGTCATGTTTGGCGGCGGGCAGTGGCAGCCTTGCGTCAAGGGCATCCTTTCTGGGGCAATTGCCCAATTGAGTAGGCCATGGAGGCCGCCTCGCGGCCGCGAGCGCCACCAGCTGTAAAAGCCCCAATGCACAAACAGCACACGGGGTGACATGGCAATGACGGGCTCGTTGAACTATTACCGTGGAGGTGGCCCGGTGGAAGCCACGGAGCTACCACCCCATGTCCAGGGTGGTCCTAGGGCAGCGAGCCAAGTTCTGGCCTAAGTGCATGTCGCACTTGTCGAGGGGCAGTTTTGGGATGCACCCCTGGCGTGCACCAAAGGCCTGCTATAATGGGGAGCGACCTGACCCGAGGAGGCCAGTGTGGCCATAAAGGTCCAACCGGGAAGACGTGGTAAAAACGGTAGTCCACAGACACACACACACACACACACACACATCGAGGCTGCGGTAGGGATGCACACATGTACATAGTGTTGCTATCGTGCCGAGAGGACGGAAAGGAGGCGATGAAAGCCTGGGCTGACCATTGCTGCGGTGCGGAGAGAACTGTAGATGTGGTGTGTCACAGCGAACACTATGGGATTGCTTCAAATCGTTCGGCAGTGCACACACCCCCACCCACACACCCGTGCACCCACCACACACACACACACACACACACACACACACACACACACACACACACACACACACACACACACACACACACACACACACACACACACACACACACTTGTATCTCCATACACTCAGTGGTTGGATGGATGGCAGGCTGAAAGGCTGCAAGGTTGATATGTCTCAGCAATTCATGCCTTGAGCATTCCCAAGCCAAACCATGAGGAACCCCCCTCCCCCCTCCCTAGTGTGGAGAGCGGTAGGGCACACACACATTCAATGTGTGTCTTACGGCAACATGGCTGGTTTCCGAGGGTTAGGAGCTGTCGTATATTGGCGGTGCTTGCACATGTGGAGTCCTCCGCCCGTCAAGGCAGCCTCCCCGCAAGGCAGGACAATGAACTCACAGTTTGTAGTAGTGGTAGGATGTGGGATCGCCGAACCTCACAGTTTGAGCATGATTGGAATTGATACCTCAGCATACACACACACACACACACACATACACACGCGCACGCACACACACACACACTAGGATATCCAAGAAGGCTGTGCATGGTGTGGGGCATAGGAGACGTTTTGCCATTTTGTGAAGAGCTGCCCCATGGTGCATATGTTGTATGCGGCGTGTCGAGACGTGGCCACGGCGGTGGTCAAGGGCATAGATGTCAGCAGGTGGGTGGCGGACGATCCCATCATTGCGCTCACTAGCCCCACGGGGCTATGCATCTGTTGGGGGGTGCATCATTTGTAGATATTGAGATGTCACAAGGCGGTCCGATGGATGGAGGTAGACACCCTGGCAGTGGTCATGTTGCTCGGGGTAACATTCACGGAGGCGCACGCATGGCTCCACAATACAGAGCAAGCCAACACGGCAACGGTGGCGGAACATCTGTCAATATGGTTTTGGCAGCAGCGACAACGCATGCTGGGGGAAGAACTCGCGGTGTATAGAGCACGGACGCGGCTGATGGACGCCATATTGGCCGCAATCGGGGCACAAGAGGTGCAAGAGCAACAATCTAAAGAGCAGCGAACCGAGGATGCAAGAGGCAACGTCAGTAGACACAGCAAGATGCTTGGGCATAGGTGTCCACAGAGCCGGGCTAATGGGTGGATGCACTCGCAGCGGCGGGGCTCACAAGCGCAATGCCCAGTCCAAAGATCACGAGGGACTTGTGGCTATTGTCACCCGATATGATGCAAGGGGTGGAAGTGAGCGAAGACGTGGCAGAGAGGGCGGACAACCTGTGGTCCCCGGCGTGTACCCATACGTTGGAGTCCGACAATGAGCAAGGATTTCGCCCCCGAACACACTGGCCGGGTGGCCACTCATACGACTCAATGGAGGTACCCTGGTCGTCAACTTGCACACATGTCAATACATCGGTGGACGAGCGGGCGTGTGCGCCCATGGCTATGGACCTGTTGCCGGACCCGTCCGAGGTAGAATCAGTCCCGGACTTCCTGATGGACGACGTCAAGTTGCATGCGTGGGTGGATGGGTCAGAAATACGAGGGCAAGTGGGGTACGGCGTGTACTTCCCGCATGACGAGAACTCGAATATCAACCCACCAGTGGTGGGGCCACAGACTAACAACAAAGCCGAGGTGTTAGCTGTTAGAGCCGTAGTAAGCGCAGTGTGCGGAGACCAATAGTTGTGCATGTATAGTGACTCTAAGTGGTGTGTGGACATTTTTGACAATTTAGAATTGTACAAGAGAAGGGGATGGATGACCCAAGGGAAGAAGCCAGTGCGGCACCATCATATATGGGAGGAGGTTGTGTCCATTCTACGGAGCAGATCCGTGCCGGTGATGGTAACGCATGTATATGGACACAATTAAATTGTGTACAATGATGCCGCCGATGAGGTGGCAAAGGCAGGGGCAGCACATTCCAAACTGCACCGACAAGTACGGCCAAGGAAGGCGCCAGATGGTGGCCCCCCACGGGGGGGACGTCTCCTCGAGTATGGTACGCAACCCCCCCCCCCCCCCCCGTGCCCTCCAGGCCCACATGATTGCCAAGGGTCAACAGCTACTAGCCATACATATGGTGGCGCCGAAGGCGCCCGATTTTTTTTATCCCTTCCCCTCGCCCATTTTGTCCACTTTGTACCCCAACACTATCCCTGAACCCAACCTTGACTCTAATGCCCACCCCAGCCCTGAACCTACTCCTAACCCTACCCCCAAACCTTACCCTTGACCCTGACCCTAATCAAGACTGAATATTGGGACCGAGCTGGTGGGGGAGGGAACATCAGCTATGACTGGTGAGGGACATCAAGAATGATTCGCACATTTATGGCTCTTGATAGGGTGAAATCAGCTTGCAAGTTAACCCCATCACCACGAGGCCCACTTTCAAGGCTTTTTGGACTTCTGAGGGGCCAAAATGCCCCAAAATGGGCTCAAAATGGGCTCATTTCACCCCTTGGTGCACCCCAAATGGTCTAGGATGAGGTTTGGAAAAATGCGTTTTTGACCCATTTTTGACCCACTTTTGGTCCCAAAACAGCCCAATTTCAAGGCATTTTGGGATTTTCGGAGGACCAAAATGGGCCACCACAAGCTCAAAACGGGCCAAAAACACTTGTTTTAGCGTCGCACATGGTCTAGGATCATTTTTGAGAAAAGTCATCTTTTTGCCCCTACTGGACCCTGTTGACCCATTTGGGCACCCACCTGTTTGGGCTTGAGTTTGTAGCGTGCCGCAGCCTAGTGGGCCTAGGTATTGGGGTCTAGGTGTCCGTTTGAGCAATTCTGAGGGGTGGAAACCACAAAAAGTGGGGGGTTGCGGGTGAAGTAGGTGCCCTCGGAATCGCATTTTGAGCCATGTAGCCAAAGATATGGCCTATTCTTGGTTTGTCGCTGTCGGCATTTGGAGCTTTTGGTTGCCTTGTTTGGGTAGTTTCCGAGACATATCATGGAGTTAGAGGGCCGCAAAGAGCTCGTTGACACGGGGAAGTCAAGCCGCACGTGGAGTGTAGCCACCCTCTCCCTTCGTTTGGCCGTTTTGAAAGTGTTCTAGGGCTTTTTTGGCCCAAAAATGACTGTTTTTGGCCCTAAACTGCAGTTTTTGAAACTGAGGTCCGCCACTTGCGGACCCCGTTCCCGGCCGCCACCGTTGAGTTTCTTGCTGAAACTTTGTGTGCTTCTACTTCACACCCATAGGTATCATCCACCTAAATTTCAACCAAATCCCAAGCACCACGACGGAGTTCTGATTTTGGCCCATTTCGCGCGTGCTGCTTGCTGCTTGCTTGCTTGCTGCTTGCTTGCTTGCTTGCTTGCTTGCTGCTAAACCTGGTAGGTCCACCCTAGACACTAAAAAGGGTTATAAAACCAAGATTGGTTCCACCAGCTCGCTGACCCTAGCCCTAATCAAGACTGAATATTGGGACCGAGCTGGTGGGGGAGGGAACATCAGCTATGACTGGTGAGGGACATCAAGAATGCTTCACACATTGATGGCTGTTGACAAAGTGAAACCAGCTTGCACGTGAACCCCATCACCACGAGGCCAACTTTCAAGCCTTTTTGGACTTCTGAGGGGCCAAAATGCCCTTAAATGGGCTCAAAATGGGCTCATTTCACCCGTTTGTGCACCCCAAATGGTCCAGGATGAGGTTTGGAAAAATGCGTTTTTGAACCTTTTTTGACCCATCTTTGGTCCCAAAACAGCCCATTTTCAAGGCATTTTGGGATTTTCGGAGGACCAAAATGGGCCACCACAAGCTCAAAACGGGCCAAAAACACTTGTTTTAGCGTCGCACATGGTCTAGGATCATTTTTGAGAAAAGTCATCTTTTTGCCCCTACTGGACCCTGTTGACCCATTTGGGCACCCACCTGTTTGGGCTTGAGCTTGCAGCTTGCCGCAGCCTAGTGGGCCTAGGTATTGGGGTCTAGGTGTCCGTTTGAGCAATTCTGAGGGGTGGAAACCACAAAAAGTGGGGGGTTGCGGGTGGAGTAGGTGCCCTCGGAATCACATTTTCAGCCATGTAGCCAAGGATATGGCCTATTTTTGGTTTGTGGCTGTCGGCATTTGGAGCTTTTGTGCGGCTTTTTGGGCCGTTTCCGGGACATATCATGGAGTTAGAGGGCCGCAAAGAGCTCGTTGACATGGGGAAGTCAAGCCGCACATAGAGTGTAGCCACCCTTTCCCTTCGTTTGGCCATTTTGAATGTGTTTCAGGGCTTTTTTGGCCCAACAATGGCTGTTTTTGGCCCTAAACTGCAGTTTTTGAAACTGAGGTCTGCCACTTGTGAATCCCGTTCTTGGCCGCCACCGTTGAGTTTCTTGCTGAAACTTTGTGTGATTGTACTTCACACCCATAGGTATCATCCACCAAATTTTACCCAATTCGCGCGTGCTGCTTGCTTGCTGCTTGCTGGTTGCTGCTTGCTTGCTTGCTTGCTTGCTTGCTTGCTTGCTTGCTTGCTTGCTGCTAAACCTGGTAGGTCCACCCTAGACACTAAAAAGGGTTATAAAACCAAGATTGGTTCCACCAGCTCGGTGACCCTGACCCTAACCCTAACCCTAGCCCTGCCCCTAGCCCTAGCTCTAACCCTAGGCTCAGGTTAGAGTGAGTGTTGGGGTCCAAAATGGAGAGCAATGATGTCGCAAAAGCAGCCATGAACGAAATTTGGGGGATCCTGTTCCCAATTAACATGGCTAGCATGGCCAAACCAACTGGCTGCAAAGGTTAGGGTTAGGTTTATGGTGATGGTATGGTTAGATTGAGGGCAAGGGGAGGTAAGGGGAGCCGGTCCCCCCCCACCCCCCGCGCCCCACCCCACCACCCCAAGTCGCCCCACCTGGACCACCCCCTCCAACCTGGACCTCCCCCCAACCGACCCTCCCAACCCCCCCCCCCCATCGCCCCTCCTTGAACCCCCCCCTCCAATGCCCCCCCCCCCTTCGGCCTTGGGGGGGGTCGCGTATTAAAGCGAGGAGACGTCCCCCCCGTGTGTCCCCCGGGGCAAGAAGCCGAAGCAGACTAGAGGACGGGTGTGAAGCAGCAGGCGTCCGTGCAGGTCTCCGACGAGAGCACTGATAGTGATAGGTCTATAGTAATCTGCCACAGGCGGAGGGGAATGCGGAATGCACCGCTAGAGCTACTAGACCAGGAGGCGGATTAGAATACAGACAGGACGCCGAAGACAAGTGTGCAGTACGGACCTCTCAAACCAGTCTCAGTCTGAACCAGAATTGCACATGGCACAAACTGAATTGGGCAATTGGCACACACACACACACACACACACACACGCACACACATGCACGCACGCACGCACGCACACACGCACGCACGCACGCACGCACGCACACATGCACACATGCACACATGCACACACGCACACACGCACACACGCACACACGCACACACGCAAGCACGCAGACACGCAAACACGCGGACACGCAGACACGCAGACACACACAGACATGCAGACACACACACACACACACACACACACACACACACACACCTGTTGAGGATTGAAACATAGCATTCTTGGGAGATGCCAAGATCCATGCCTGGCTTGATGGATCCGAGATCCGAGGACAAGCACGATTTAGAGTGTAGTGTACTTTCCTCATGGGGAATTTCTGATTGTAAGTCAGCCAGCGGTAGGAGCCCAAACGGATAATAGAGCGGAAGTCTCAGCAGTGAGGGCAGCAATCCAACGGGTCCCAGACTCCTAGGACCTATGTCTATATAGTGATTCCAAGAGGTGCGTGGACATCTTTTCCAATTTGCATGTGTATGAACACAGGGGGTGGATGGCGCAAGGCAAGAAGCCGGTGCGACACCATGACGTGTGGGAGGACATATACCAGATTTGTCGGGCCAGCATAGCACACATTTCGATGACGCATGTGTACGGTCACAACAAACGGGTGTATAATGAAGAGGCGGACACCCTGGCAAAGGCGGGGGCGGCGATGTCGAAGGTGCACAGGCCGGGGCGTGTCAGGGACATGCCAAAAGGCAGTCTAGAGGCCACCAGACGAAAACAGGCCAGGGCAGGGGAATCAAGAAACATGCAACAGTGTAGGTGTCAGACGACATCATAGACAGTAATAGGCCAGCACCCATACGACACATACGTAGAGAGATGTGCAATGCGCCCCTTGATATACCGGACCCTCAGCCGGATTAAGTGCCGTAGAGAGATGTGCAATGCGCCCCTTGATATACCGGACCCTCAGCCGGATTAAGTGCCAGACAGGCTGCAGAGGACATTGTACACTGACCGACGAACTTATCTCAGTCTGCATGCACGGGCCAGGGCAGGAGGAGAAATCAATGGCATCAAGAGGTGCCAGAACAATTCCCAGAGAACTGCTGAAGGCATGAACTGATTGCATGAAAAACCACCCGCGCGGCAATTGACATACACACAAGCAGGATGAAATGGGTGAACTTTTTTTTTCAGTCGCCTCATTCGTGGAAGGTGGAGTGGTTATGGACAGCAGCCGCACTAGCACTGTTCCTCCACCTGTGTCACGCTGCTCCTACGCTGTTTCCACAGTTTTTTTACGCTGTTCCTACCCTGCAGCTGCTCCACAGGGTGGTTGCCCCTGCTTTCCAAGCAAGAAAATGTACATGAGTTCCTAGGAGGGTGAAGTTGCAGTATTCACGCCCTCCTGCAAGTGCTGCCACTTCTTCCATGTCACTACCATGCATGTTGAGCAATCTTTAGGCTGTTCCTCAAAATTTTTCCGCTGTTCCTATCAGCGCGTGCGGGTGCTGGTTATGGACATGCAACCGTTTAGTGCACCTGGTGGCTGCCTGTCACACGAGCCGCAGTGGCTGTTGGGTTTCGGCGACCATTTGCCCACGCACAGTTCTGGTCCTGGCCTTTGCGGAGCATGTGGACTGATTCGCATGGCAGCAGGTTCGGATGACACGCCTTCTGTTTGCAGGCTGCGAGGTGGGTGGCTGGGGTGGATACACCGGTTGCTCAAGGTCATGTGGCGGCGGAACCCAGTATCGGACACGAGGAATCACGAGTCATCCCTTCAACGGTGGTGGTGGGTGTCCAACTACCAGGCAGTATATAAGTTGCAACACTCATTCATGCCGTATGTTTGCTCAGATGCAGTGCATTGCAAGATTGGGGGCAGCATCGAGCAGTACATACCCTTAGCGACGAGGTTGTGTGCAAGGGAAACTGTGTGGTGCAGGATCCGGAGAGCACAACGTGCCGTGCTGCTGCAGTGCTTGCTTAGCCTGCTTCTGCGGCGGTTGCTTTCAGATGCCTGCATTTTACAGCTCACTGGGTGATCTGAGGTTTCGGGACTGGGACGGTGGATAACATTTCTGTCGCGTGGGGGGGGGGGGGTTGAACCCTTCAACACCGATCCCTTTGGGGCTAAGCCCCCAGGGGGCAGTATTTCCTATGGCGTCGATATGAACTCAGAAACTAGGTCGAATTTACAGGTCCGGTGGTTCAAGCTTAGCGACGGCCATTGGCGTACCGCTGCGTCTCCACTGCATTGCATCTGTTTGTGGCCCCCCCACGGGCATAATTGTGTCTCATCTTCTGTGACACAAAGGTACCTATGGTCTTCTAGGCCACTGATGAGCCGTTTGCAGCCTGTGCACCCATGTCATAGCCCAGACTCCCTTCGGGGGGATGGGGGGCGAGGAGCCAATTTCTTTGGGAGCTCCTTCGTCTGGGCCTTTGTAAATGTCCTTTGTTTGCTTGTAGTGTACCTGCAGCGTGTCACACAAGGGCGTGAGATGCTGGGATTGGATTCTGTCTTGCTCGCTCCCACTCTCACACTATCACTGTCATTGTCAAAGTCACTGTCACTGCCACTACCACTGTCACTGGCACTGCCTCTCACTCTTTGCTCTCACTGTCACTGTCATTGTCACTGTCACTGTCATTGTCAGGTTCTGGCCCATTGTGATAATTCTTAATGCAGAAGTACATGATTTCCCTTTTCTTCTGATTGCCATATGGGAAAAGGGGCCCCTTGCCCCCCCCCCCCCCCGAGCTTTGCTTAACAACTCAGCATCTCCTGGGGGGGGGGTCTGACACTCCCCTCCCCCGGACCCCCCCCCCCCCATTAAGTGATTGGGCAAATTTTTCTCCAGGCCTTCGGCCAATCAAAAATTTTCTCTGCCGCCTTCGGCGCAAGTCAGTTTAGGCCAAAAATTTTCTTCGGCACCTTTGGCGCCTCTTACAACTCAGGATCCCCTGCCCCCCCCCCCCCCTTAAGGAAAACTCTGCCCCCCCAACAATTATATTTTCCCCCTCCCCTGTTGGTTCTGCTGGTTCTTCTGGCCACCAGTGGTAGCGGATGTAGCCTCCCCTGACTCTGCCCATCTCCGTCCCTTGGCGGGCTCTCCTCTGCCTTCCCCATAGTTCCTGGGCTTATGCTCCAAGTTGGTGCCCCCCCCTCCTACGGCTGTTGCATGACTGCGCGTTTCACGTGATGGGGGTGCAACCTACTAGACTGATCTATTGGTTCACCTGCAGTGCAGCTCAGGTAGTCATGCCTTTGGGGGGGCCTGCGGCTTCCCTGCCGTTCTCCATCAAAGGAACTCTGGAAGCAGGGCCATAGGGGTGGAATGGTGTCCCAATGGGCTGGACCATATCCCCAAGAGGTGAGCCCTGTCCCAAAGAGGGGCTGCTCTGCCCGTCAGGACAGATGCATGTTCCAAGGGGCTGAAATGCGTCCCTAATTGGGCCGCGGGGGGTGGGGGAATTGTCTGTCAGGGGTGCACCGGTTCCTAGCCGGTAAAGAGGATCTGGAGGAATGAAGCGGTGTGGAGAGGGCATAGGTGCCCTGCTAAGTGTCTTCACTTGCTGGCCTCTCAATACCCCAAGTCTGCCTTTTCCTTGATCCCACACCCCTGCAGCAGGATGGCTGCATGGGCATTTGAAGCTTGGGAAGCCTGCTGCATCTGTCTGTTCCCTTACCTTTGCTGTGCATTGTACCGTCCATTTGTGGGGTGGATGGACGGGGTGTTTCAGCACATGCGGCAGTGGGACCCAATACCGTCAACCGTCAACCGTCAATAGGCCTGTAGAGATACCCAGCTTATTATGGCAATATTGTTTGGCGACTATGGTGGCAACATTGTTGGCACCGCGCTAGGTCCGCTTTGGTGCCAAAAATACGCCATTTTCAGGCTGTTACAGGCATGTTTTTTCCTGAGAATTAGGACGGAGGTTTACATGCCATGTTGCTGTCTCCAAATGGGGGTAGCATCAATGGGATCCAAACAACTTGTTGATCTAATGTCGATTGATCAGTACATAAGAGACGAACAACAACAATGAGGAGGAGGAGGACAGGCAGACTTTACATGGTGTTCATGTCTAGTTGAAGTCGTCCTGACATGGTAATAATTTGTGTGACAACAAGCAACAACAACAAGCAAGCCCTCGGAAAAATTATTTCTTCAACATACCGTTCCAAACTTGAATCACTGTTTTTGCATTTTGATGGGCATATCAAGGAGCAGCTTTTGCCAAGTTGGCACCCAAAACGGAGACATCAGTGGCTCTCCATAACAAAAAAAAGTGGTCAAAAATGACCATTTGAAGCCAGTGTTTGGCCATTTCATTGTGAGAATTCAAGACGGAGGCTGTTGTGCCAAGTTACTACTACCAATGGATGCCATTCTTTTTGCACATTCAATGGGGCATAAATACAATGCAAATGAACCATTAACAAGCCAGATTCCAAGTGGTTGCTCCATGTTAGGGTCATCTTAGTGGTGGAAAACAGCCATTTTTAGGCCGTGTTTCAAGCTGCTCATTTAGGATGGAGACTGTTGTGCCAAGCTGCTCCTAACAATGGCAGCCATTTGCGCATGCAATGGAACACAATGGCAATGCAAATCAGCCATTAACCAGCCAGATTCCCAAAGTGGTTGCTCATTGTTAGGGTCATTTTAGTGGTGAAAAGCAGCCATTTTTGCGCCGTGTTTCAAGGTAAGGCATCGGAGATTGTTGTGCCAGGCTGCTACTTTCAAATACAGCCGTTGATTCTCAACAATTGATGAGACAGTGCGCAATGTGGGGGATCCATTGTATCATATGTTGGAGTCGCCCATGTTTCCAAGAACTATCTTGAGTACTACGGGAATTGCTGGAGTCGGCCAAAAAAATCTCAACAATTAATGAGACAGAAAAGGGATGCACACGAGCCATTGAGGAGCCATATTGCAAGGAGAGGAGGAGGAGGGAGAACAGAAGGACTTTACATGGTGCCCATGTGTGGTTGAAGTCCTCCTAACATAATAATAAATGGGGGCGCGTTAAGCGCAGTGCGCGTGCAGTGCGCGCACAGTGCAACTATTTGGGCGTCTGGCCGTAGTAGAAACCAATACTTTTTGGTACTTTGGGCATCATTGTTGTTTGGCAGTAGGTTTTGATGCATTGGGGATCTAGCATTTTTGGATGTTCACCCTGTTTCACCCATTTCTACTTTTTTGCACACATTTTTTACCCATTTCCACCACATCTACTCTTTTTCTCGGTTGATTGATATGGTGATACACTTTGAGGGTGCCTACTACAAGACATCATACGTCCCTCCTTTTTTATCAAGCCCACTTTCTCCATGAATCTCAGCATTGGGGACAGGGTTTCTACACCCGCTCCAATGGCCTGCGACCTCTGCCACGGTAGTTGGGATAGCTGAAGACGGACTCCTCCACTTGGAATAGTACCAAGATGGGTTGAGAGTGGTGAATCGGCAATGCAAGATGGAGTCCATCTCCTTTGCCATCCCAAGTTCAGACTCGCCACCTCACTGCTCTCCATCTCCGCCATCCAACACACAGTCAAATTCCCCCCCAAGGCCCCTGGTCCTGGCACCGTGCTATAGGCCTTTTTGTGCAAAACAAAACAAAAAGCCGTTTCCCACCTCATTTCGCACACCGACAGCCCCAAACCACAAAATACTTGGTTCCCACCAAAACTTTTGCACTCAAAACTTTTGCGATGGATGTTTGATCATTGCCCATTTCACTCGTGCTTGTGTGCTTTTTGATGATGCCGTTGCTGCTTGCTATGTTGCTGTGTGCTACTTCCCAAACCTATTAGATCCGTGCTAGACATCAAAAAATTTCATAAAACCCGGATGGTTAACACCAACTCGGTGATCCTACGCCTACGCCTACCCCTTACCCGAGCCCTAATCCCAATCAAGACTGAATATTGTGCCTGAGATGGTGGGTAGGGAACACCAGGTACACTCGTAAAAGGAGCCAAAAAAGGACGCATGTGGGTGACCCCAGAAACGATTACCCCCCCCCCCCCCCCCCGGCCCAAGCCCGCCCAAAACCCTTCCTCGCTCGGTTGGCCCAGACATGCCCCCCAGCATTCTGACCAGCAAAGCCCCCCCCACCCCTGCAGCCCCCCCTCCCTAATAACCCTCCACAAACACTCACTCCACACATAAGCCCCCCACCACTCCGCGTGCACCTCTGCCCTATCACCCTTCCCCCAAAACCCTTCCTTGGTTGAGAGACAAACCCCCCCCCCCCCCCTCCCTCCCGTATTTACCTTGGACCCCCTTGTATTACACTGTCAGTCTAAAAACTGTCCCTTTGAAGGCTTTTTGGAAATCACCGCGGACAGAGGTTGTTAGATCAAGCGCAGGCGCAGACCCGTACACCCCCCTTTTTGGGGGGTTGTTCGCGTAGCATGCCCAAAGGCATGGTATTGGAAGTCTCACCCCTTGTAAAATAATTGTTTTGCCTGACAAAACACCCCCCCCAATGGATTTTTTGATTTTGAGGCCCCTGAAACTGGATACCATTTTTTGGGGGGGGGTCAAAAGTTCGTGCTTAGAAGGATTTGAACCAGAGTAGGCTAAAAAAGAATAACAAATCGATCGCCCGGCGCCCATGACCGCCGGCTGGGATTTGAACCACCGGTGCCTCAGGCGAGTAGTGAGTGTTCTACCACTAGACCGCCAACTTCTCCGCCCTGTTTGCTGTTCCCCACTGTTTTTAGATGTAGTCCGCGACTGAAAAAAAGGCCAAACTGTGTGTGCCTGCTTGTCCCACCGACTGCCTGACTGACTGCTTGCCTGACTGACTGACTGACTGACTGACTGATTGGCTGTCTGTCAGCCTCTCTTCGAGGTGCCTTGCCGAAGGCATCAGAACTTCTATGGGCTAACATGGGTTAAAGATGGCTTAAAATAGCCTTGAATTACTTGTTTGAGCAGCCCAAATGGTCTAGGAACAACAAAATCTGCCTCTTTGGCGTTCTTCCCATACCCCTGCACCAGCGTACTCAATGGGCTTTAAAGCCTGAGGAGCCTGCTTGGTCTATCTTCTCCCTTACCTTTGCAGCCGTTCATTGTGCTGTGGGGTCGTGGGGTTCATGGTCTGCCTGCCCAGCGACATGCGGCGCTGGGACCATCTACCGTTATCGACCCATCACAAGACACCCAGCTCACGGTGGCTCGGGTTGTCCGTCCATCAGAGAGGCGATGACATGCCAGTCAGGCCTGTCTTGCGGTATGTTTTGGCCCTGTGCTGGTGGCAGTGGAGCATGTGATTCAGTATGGCCGCCCCCCCCCCCCCCCCCCCCACGACCCCAAATCGCCCCACCTGGACCCCCCCCCCTCCAACCGACCCCCCCTCCAATCCCCCCCCCCCCCCCGGGGGGGCCTTCGGCCCATTTCTACTGGGGGGGGGGGGTCGCGTACAAAAGCGAGGAGACGGCCCCCCCGTGATGGCAGGCATCGACATTACAAACGTGCATTTGAGAGAACGGCACTTCGAGCAGACGAGGAACACACACATGAGTGGCACAGCCTCTATCATGGGCAACCAGTGCACACAGGGATCACAAAAGGCATTGGACCATGGATCAGCCCACAGGACTGTGCCTCGGACTGCTACAACCTCCTGTTTGTGCTGGACTCACCGCTAGCGTCTGCCTGATCAGACACAGATACGATGGATAAGATGGGGCCGAGCCACACGCAGCCATGCATCCAGGCGGCCGTCTGGGCCATTCAAATGTGTGGAAACCACAAAAAGCGGGGGTTGCGGTTGAACTAGGTGCCCTGGGAATCGGATTTTGTGCCACGATATGAGCCGTTCTTGGTTTTTGGCCATTCCGGACCATTTTTCAATTGTTTCTTGGACATCTTTTTCTTTTTGGAAATACGCAGGGGAAGTCGGGTTTTCGCTTGCATTGGGGGGCCAAAGGCGCCAAACAGATTTTTGAGCATTGAAAATGGTCCAAAATCTTTTCCACCACATTCCTGGCAAATGATGACTTTTCTGAACCTCCTCAACGTGCTGATTCCAACTATTCCCTTTTTCATTGTTTGCCGAGTTTTGGGCCGATCACCTCCGGGGCTGGGGTGTCCGTCTCAGTAGGATTTTTTGGGGCCCATCAATTGAGCCCTTTGTGGGGGAGTGGGGGGTCTAGCCAGAGGGAGATATTGACCCCGCCCCGAAAGCCTGGCCACCCCAGTATTTTGCCACACGTTCCAAGTCCTCAGGAGGTGAGCCCAATATACAAACTAGACACCCGCATCCCAAGTCCAGGGCTAGTGGGTTGGCAGGCTGAGATCATAGGGTGGTGACACAGTGCAACAAAAGAAGAAAATGCACAAAGGTGGCATCGCTGCAATCAATTTCTTCATTTGCATCCCCGAGGGCAATGGCCAACATATGGGGGTGCACGGGGTGCTGGCAGCTGCCAGTGCTGGAACCCACTCATGCAGGCAAAACATGCGCTGTGTGTGAATGAGTGTCGGGGCTATGGTGCTGTGGTGTGTATGTGTCTGAGGGTGGCTGGGTGGGTGGGTTTGTCTAGTTTTCCGCTGATTTTGGGAAAAGTGCAGGTACCCCCCCAGGGTTGTCCGCTTTTTTGGGTGGGTGGGTGGGTGGGTGGGTGTGTTGCTGCGCTTGGTAGACCACCAACGTTGTTCATGGGCCGAGGCACATTGTGACACCAGTGTGCATGCGTCGTCTTGTGGCAAATTTTGTTTGGGCATGAAAAAACACTTTTTTCTTCAGGTTGCCTCCAATACAGGTGATGAAATTTAGCATCAGGACGAATCGAAACAACGTCCTTCATTTGCAGACGTATTGCTGTGACCACTAGGTCACTGAGCATAGGTACATGACACATTACGCATCAAGGACCATGTACAGACTGAAGTGTGATTTTTTCTTGAAAATTGCTTGGTGACCCCCCCCCCCCCCCACTGACCGGTATGCACGCCTAACCCAACAGAGTCCACGAGTCCAAGGGCCCAGATCTGACCGTAAAGGGCGAGAAGGGGTATCCGGCATTTGGGTGGTCGGGTCTGGGGTTGGGTGGGTGAGTCAGCCAAATCCTTGGGGGGGGGGGCAGTTTAAACCGCCCCCCCCAAGTATGGGGGGGGGGGGCAGTTTAAACCCCCCCCCCCAAGTATCACTAAGCTGTGGCCTGACCCAAACTGCGCATATTTTGGGCCATTTCAGACCATTTTTCAGTTGTTTCTCAGACATATGTTGGAGCTACATGTGACCAAAGGACTGTTTTACAGCCAAAGGGGGCACTTGTAAAAGGGTAAAACGAGTTGGGCCACAGGCCCCCCTGTACCCCCCCCCCCCTCTGAAATGCTTACCTGCTTGACTTGCTCGTGAGACAACCCTAACATCCACCCACCCAAAAAGCCCCCCTCCCCCCTAGAACCCTATGCTCCCTAGAACACCGCTATAACTTCACTCGCCCAGGAGAAATGCACCTCGAACACTCCCCCGCCCCCCTCTCCCATGCCCCCCATCCATTCTCTTCCTTGCTTGCTTTGCTCCCTTGAGACAGAAGCCGCCACCGCATTCCCCTAGAACCCGCCCTGAATTGCAGTGAAGTGCCTAAATTGCCATTTCAAGGTTTTTCGGCAAGTGCATGGGCTAACGTAACTCAAAAATGGCTGAAAATGGCATTAAATCATTTGTTTGGGCCACCCAAGTGGTTTTGGTACAATTTTGGAAAAAATCTTTTTTGATCGCTTTTGGGCCCACCAAGTGACCCCCAAACCCTACTCTAGCACGGGCACCACTCCATGGTGCCCAAGGGTGTTGGGGGCGGACGTAGTGGCTCACAAGTGGGCGGGTTGGCTACTAAACCCATGCCGTCTGGGGTCCCCAGCACTTCAGACGGGGGATGAACAGTGGCCCACGAATGGGCGGATTGGCTACATAACCCCTGCCATCCCGGGTGTCCACAATGCTTCAAAGCGGCGGAGAAAATCAGCAGGGGCCCACAAGTGGGTGGATTCGCAACATGAGCCCTAAAATGTCCGGAGACTTCCACACAGGGAGAATATTTGGAGTGGGCAGTTTTGCAAAGAATACCAAAGCTAACCAGCCCAAACATCCATTGGCCTCTGACATTCAGTGAGTGCAATGAGCAGGTTTTGTCACAAGCAAAGGTCGCTCTCTGACCGATCCCCCCCTCATTTTGTGGGCATTTTCCAGAGCCTTCACTCGGCTTGCTATGTTGTTTGTGAAAGCTCTGCTGTTGCGACCCTCAAGAGAACTTTGTTACACAAAGCTTTCGTTTTTGAGATCTGGACGAGCAAAAATCATGTGCAGTACTAATGTGTTCCGATCCATTCTGTTTTGAAGTTGTGAAACCCTTGCTGACGGTGTTCACCTAAATTACACGGCAATGTCCCCTTTATAGCGGCATCCACCCGCACTCGCCTTGCAGCAAGTATGTAAGGCACGGTACATTGTCCAATCAGCAGTCGTCACAGACGGTCGTTGAGACTTGGAATCGCAGCCAACATCACAACAACCTGTGTGTACACCCCGCTGAAGCTGTGGGTGATGCTGCGCGAAGGAGGTTTTTGCCAAAAGAAAGGGTCGGATTTGGATCAAATTTGGGTGTCTCAAATGGTGACATTGCGATGGCTCGCGTAGTGGTCGAAGGTTGCTCAATACGAGGGACAACACAGGTAGGCTGGCTCCAGAGTGGTAAAGTGACCGGCGATGGGGGGGGGGGGGGGTCAGGAGTAGGGCCTAGGTCTCCTATGGTGCCGCGTTGATGCATGTACAAGTGGCCATGAAACCGATCCCAACTTGGAATGGTAGCCCGGCGGAGCACATCGGCAGCTGGCTCCGCCGTGTTTGAGTCTTATGTGGCGTGCTGCTGCACGGGAGTGCTGCATGCACACGCTTGGGTTTGGGCACCGTGTGCAAGTACCTTTGGCACCTTGCGTGATCAAAGGCACTACAACATTGCCTCTGCACATTGGGGCTCCATGGTGTATGCATTCCTCCTACCCACCCCCCCATAGGTGTCATGGTTTTAGTTTCCGGGTTACGGGGCTTGTCTTCGACATGCGCTTCACTTTGTGAATGCCACCACACGCTTTGGGACAAGGACAGGGCTGGAAAATGGGATAGTGGGTTGCTACATTTATAACTCAGGTCAGCAATAACCTTACTTTTGTTATATAGGTACCGTAATGGTGCTTGATAGAGTACTCGCAGGAACTACCACAACCACAGCCACAACCTCTGCCACAACCACAACACCCCATGCCCATGCGCAGCCGAGGTTTTTTTTGCAAGTGAGGTAACTCCTCACTTGCAGAAAAACTTGCACTCACTTGCATTCTATTGGTGCCCGAGTAAAAGCTGCCGGGCCTAGCGCCGCTCGCATATCACGATATTTGTGATATCCTCACAGACACCCCAAGTATTGTTCAGTAACAATGCTTGTGTTCGAGTTCTCCTTCACTTTCCGAGGGCCACGACACAATCCCGGACGAGGATAGGGCGATGCGGGGGGACAGTGCGTTGCGCACATGCACAAGGGGTGCACTTGATGCGGCACGCGCGCGGCACATAGATTTAGCCGTCTAGCCCAAGCAACCGCTGCTAATTAACTAGTGGTTAGGCCGGAAGAGCTTTAGTTTCCCTCCAGTATTTGCACAAGGGCGGGACACGCCGATAATGTATACTATTGCGCGCCAAGGACCGCCATAACCATCGGGACATGTGCTTAGGAAGGTATTTTCTAACTTCTAAGTCAAGTTGATCAACAATGATACTTCTCATACCAAGTTCTCCCCCACCCCCCACCCCCATTTTGCGTTTGCCGAGTTCAAAACAGGAGGGTCTTGCAAGAGGCTGGTGCCAATTTTAGGGTTTTGCAGGGCTAGACAGACCAAGCCCCATCTGGCCCTGCGGTGCTTGGCTAGGGTCATTTCCAAGGGACTGGTGTGCAACCTACCCATGCGGTTTCCATCCATTCAACCTCAAAAGCTCAAAAATCCAAATCACTGCAAAGAGACGTTGTTAGATCAAGCGAAGGCACGGGCGTCGTCTACCCCCCCTTTTGGGGGGGATGTTCGCGTAGCATACCCCAAGGCAGGATATTGCGTGCCTAACCCCTTGCAAAATCTTTTGAGTGGAAGCAAAATGATCCCCCAATGCACTTTTCACTTTTTGAGCCCCCGGGTACCACTTTTAAGGGAACCACCTTTTTGGGGGCTAGGGGTGGGGGTGGGGTGGGAGGGTCAAAAGTTTGTGCTTGCAAGGATTGGATCCAGGATCTATCAAACAGTTGTGCAAGGCAACACTACCTCTAGTAGATATGCGCAGTGGGAATTGAACGGTCGCTCAGTTGAGAGCCAAATGTTCGACCACTCAATAATCCGTCTTCTCGCCACAGTAGCCGTTCCCCATATCTTTCAGTTGTAGGCTGCGTTTAATGAAAAACCTTTGTTTCTTCCTGCCAGTCTCACTGTTTGATTGGCTGACTAGTTGTCGTGTTTTGGATTTCTCGAGGTGCCTTGCCGAAGGCAAAAGAATTTCGACATTCTGATCTCCACGTACAGGGGGGGGGGAAATTTAGTGCGGGAAGAAACCTGTCTGGAAAAATTTAGTATGGCCAATTCTGGCGCAATTTTTCCAATCATTTTTAACAATTGTGGCGCAATTTTTCCCATACATTTTTTTGGACATCAAGTTCAAAATTTGTACCCTGTGCTGGGGGGGTATGATCAGGGGAGGGGAGTGCAGAATTAAATACGTCATGTGGATGTATGGTCTGGTTCGATTCTGTGTTGTCTGCTGTGAATACTGCTGCAATCAACACAGGGTTCTATCCTTCAGGGCACTTCAGGCTGCCTACCACATGTAGTTGCCAGTTAATAGTGAGCCTTGCCCTTCACCATGGAAAAGGGTGGCGCAATTTTTAACGATTGTGGCGGAATTTTTCCCCGGCGGAATTTTTCCGGGCAAAAATTTTCCCATACTAAATTTCCCCCCCCCTGTAGCGGCTTCTAGGCCCATCTAGCAAAGGCCATGGTCCCTTCAAAGGAATATGCCCCCTTCTCTCTTTGACCCTCCTTGAGTGAGGAGTAGAGGTGCGGTGTTGCTTCGTTGGAGTTATGACGGCAAAAAATAGGAGAGAGATGACACCATGGGCAGTGGAGGCATTGGGAGCTACCAGAAGGGATGAAAAGATGGACATGCTATGCGACATGGTATCGCAAATAGTAGTACACAGCAGGGGGGGGGGGGGCAAACAAGGTAGGTGTAAAACAACCTTTGCATGGTACATTTGATCATTGTGGGTGGTCACAATACCCAAAAATTCCTGTTTGGAAACCACCTCACCAAGGTTGTTAGATCAAAACCACTTATTTTGGAAGGTCAGACCCGGGTTGGGGTGGCTACTTATTTCGGAAGGTCTGACCCAGGTCAGGGTGGCAACTTATTTTCGCACGTCCGACCTAGTTCGGGGTGGCCACTTTTTTTGGCAGGTTCGACCCGGTCCGGGGTGGGGATTTGTTTTGGCTGGGTGCCACCCCCACTTTCACGTGGGGATGGGTTGAAAAAAATAGCGCTTCCAGCTTCGTCCGATGTCCAAGAGGGTAAAGATAATAAATGCTCCAGATAAATGTACAATCATTCACAATCAAATTAATGTTTGAATCATTTCACGTTTCCACGGAGAAAGAATGGCCATTTCCCTTGACTGGCTCTTACTCCCAAAATCAGTGGTATCCTGGGGATTCATGCCATCATGTGAAATTTCGACGAAATCCGCCCCCACACTCCCGCAGTAAATTCTCCCAAGCAAGGGACTGACACTCTCCTTCGACCTCTCTCAGACCGGTGGCTGGCCTTTACATTGACCCCCCCCCCCCCCCGAGCCAGTGGGACAGAAAACTCCCGGAAACCCAGTGGGGCCGTCTTTTTCAACGTTGCAAAACATGGGGGTTCGGGGGGCGAACCGAAGATCAGTGGATATACCTGCCCATCCCTGCCAGTCTGCATGTGTCTGTGTTCACAGTGATTCGGCAAGGAAATGATTGCGAAAGGGTGTTCAATGCGCCATGTTTCATGTCTTGGTGCCATCTGGTGGTGCGCTTGCAGTAGGGGTTGTGCGGGTGCAGGTTGCAGCAGGTGGGTAGGTGCAGGTTGCAGCAGGTGGGCAGGTGCACCAGCAGGAGGCCTCCGTCAGCCCTCCGTCAGGGAAATGAGCCTAAAAGTTCAGGATAAACTAAAGGTCTATTCAGTGGTGTAAATGAGCAGGTTTTCATCCCGTTTTAGAGGTGATCATCCTGAAAGTTGAGGATACATTCCAGTGGGGGGAGGGGGTGCCCCGGAGGGAGAAACAGCAACCGACCCACATCGTGAGGCAGCGGCATGAAAGAAGCACCACACGTTGGGACCCAACACTGATGCCTTCCTCCAACATAAAGGAGGTCCTTCATGATTATCATCCCCATCTGTTCCTCCTTGCAGTTGTGAATTGTGGGGCCCCAGCCTCCATGGCCGGCTGGGATTATACCAATTGTGCTCACAGCTGGGACCTACGACAGACGGCCACACACCAGACGTGCTCTCCATCCTGCGCCGTGGGCTATGCGACATCGGCGGCAGGCGGCCCTCAGGCGGCCTGTCAGAGGAGTGGCTCCTGGTCGTATTCCGGAGGCTGCGACAAGCTGTGCGACAGGGTTACTTACCATTCTCGTTGGACTGCGAAGATGCCAACTGGTCTGTTCCTTGTATCATGTCTATCTCTCAATGAGCCCCTGGCCATCAGCCTGCCCTGTCGATCTACACAAGGTCCCTAGAGTTCTCTGCCAGTTTTCTGCATCCGCCTGTAACATCCTCAGCCTGTCTTTTGTGTCGCGTCACGGTGTGTTTTTGTGGGTAAGGCAGCTTACTACTAGCAATTAGGGTTCCGCCCGGATTGCCTGTCGTCTGTTGTCCGTGTCTGTTGTTCGGCTTTTGGGAGGGCAAGGGGCAGCAAAGACGTGCAGCTCATGCCATCTCTTTCGGAGGTTGTCGGCCTGGTCCCCTGCAGCCTAGTTCCTCACCCATTGTTGGCTGCTTGATGTCCTCCTGTAAATCTTCCATATGGTTGTTGTTGGGGCGGGTTTTGTGCTGCTCTTGCCTAGGACTTTCAAATGGTGCACAATGAAGGCTCATGGGACGCAACGGGGTGTGGGGGGGGGGGAGGGGGCACAATGGCATCGCCGATGACTCTGCACATCTGCGGCAACGGACCCTGTGGTTGCCACCTGCGCAATCGTGGGCTGGGTGGGTGCGCCGGGCTGCACCCCATGCCGCTATGGGGGCGCTCTGGAGGCCACCCACCAACACACTATCTCTCGCCCCTACCCTCACCCTTGGTCTGTAAGTCCCATTTTTGCTCCACACACTCCGTATGGTACGTGAACACCATGTTATGGAATTCAGGGGTGATGCGCACCTCCATTTTTCTCTCCACACACTCCGTATGATATGCGAACACTATGTTATGGCATTCAGGGGTGATGTGTAACTCCAATTTTCTCTCCACACACTCCGTATGGTATGTGAACACCATGTTATGACCTTAGAGGGGTGAAGATTGCATTGCTGTCTGGGGGGGCAGGGGTTTGGCATGGTAACTGCAAGGATCGCTGTATCCTGGTAGCGACACCTATTGGCCTCTTGCCTCTAACCCTTGTCCATTCCTGAAACTCTTTCCCTCCATTGATGATACAACAGTATCCACAGCATTTTAAGTTGTCGAGCTAGGGCTACAAAAGGGGTCACCTGGTTGCCGCCGTCTTTGGGCACCTCCCGTCTCAATGTCTGGGCGATGTCGGTTTCACTCTTTGGCGCCTCTGGTCCCTGTCTTTGGGCAAGCGTGGTCACAGTGTTTGAGCAATTCTCGGGGCAGTCACTTTGCAATCCCGTTCTCAGCCTTTGGCCAATTTTGGTGGCAGTTTTTGGGCAATTCTAGTCGCTGTCCTTGGGGAGACCTTGTCGTAGTGTTTGACCAGGTCTTGTCGCAGTTTTACTCCATTGTGTGAACCGCATTGGATCTCCATTGTGTGAACCAGCTTGGATCTTCATTGTGTGAACCAGCTTGGCTCACCATTGTGTGAACCAGCTTGTATCTCCATTGTGTGAACCGGCTTGGACCTCCATTGTGTGAACTAGCTTGGATCTCCATTGTGTGAACCAGCTTGGAGCTCCATTGTGTGAACCGCATTGGATCTGCATTGTGTGAATCAGCTTGGATCTCCGTTGTGTGAACCACCTTGGATCTCCATTGTGTGAACTAGCTTGGATCTCCATTGTGTGAACCACCTTGGATCTCCATTGTGTAAACCAGCTTGGATCTCCATTGTGTGAACCGCATTGGACCTCCATTGCGTGAACCAGCTTGGATCTACATTGTGTGAACCAGCTTGGATCTCCATTGTGTGAACCGCATTGGATCTCCATTGTGTGAACCGCATTGGATCTCCATTGTGTGAACCAGCTTGGATCTCCATTGTGTGAACCGCATTAGATCTCCATTGTGTGAGGGAGCTTGGATCTCCGTTGTGTCAACCAGCTTGGATCTCCATCGTGTGAACCACCTTGGATCTCCATCGTGTGAACCGCATTGGATCTCCATTGTGTCAACCAGCTTGGATCTCCATTGTGTGTGAACTAGCTTGGATCTCCATTGTGTGAACCAGCTTGGATCTCCATTGTGTGAACCAGCTTGGATCTCCATTGTGTGTGAACCAGCTTGGATCTCCATTGCGTGAACCAACTTCGATCTCCATTGTGTGAACCACCTTGGATCCCCATTTTGTGAACCAGCTTGGATCTCCATTGTGGAAACCATCTTGGCTCTCCATTGTTCGAACCAGCTTGGATCTCCATTGTGTGAGCCAGCTTGGCTCCCCATTGTGTGAACCAGCTTGGATCTCCGTTCTGTGAAGCGGCTTGGATCCCCATTGTGTGAACCAGCTTGGATCCCCATTGTGTGAACCAGCTTGGATCTCCATTGTGTGAACCAGCTTGGATCTCCATTGTGTGAACCAGCTTGGATCTCCATTGTGTGAACCAGTTTGCATCTCCGTTGTGGAAACCAGCTTGGATCTCCATTGTGTGAACCAGCTTGGATCTACATTGTGTGAACCAGCTTGGATCTCCATTGTGTGAACCAGCTTGGATCTCCATTGTGTGAACCAGCTTGGATGTACATTGTGTGAACCAGCTTGGATCTCCATTGTGTGAACCAGCTTGGATCCCCATTGTGTGAACCAGTTTGGATCTCCGTTGTGGAAACCACCTTGGATCTCCATTGTGTGAACCAGCTTGGATCTCCATTGTGTAAACCAGCTTGGATCACCATTGTGTGAACCGCATTGGATCTCCATTGTCTGAACCAGCTTGGATCTCCATTGTGTGAACCAGCTTACATCTCCGTTGTGTGAACCAGCTTGGATCTCCATTCTGTGAACCAGCTTAGATCTCCATTGTGTGAACCAGCGTGGATCTCCATTGCGTGAACCAGCTTGGATCTCCATTGTGTAAACCAGCTTGGATCTCCATTGTGCCAACAAGCTTGGATCTCCACTATGCGAACCGGCTTGGATCCCCATTGTGTGAACCAGCTTGGATCTCCATTGTGTGAACCAGCTTGGATCTCCATTGTGTGAACCAGCTTGGAGCTGCATTGTGTGAACCAGCTTGGATCTCCATTGTGTGAACCAGCTTGGACCTCCATTGTGTGAACCAGCTTGGATCTCCATTGTGTGAACCAGCTTGGATCTCCATTGTGTGAACCAGCTTGGATCTCCATTGTGTGAACCAGCTTGGATCTCCGTTGTGGAAACCACCTTGGATCTCCATTGTGTAAACCAGCTTGGATCTCCATTGTGTAAACCAGCTTGGATCACCATTGTGTGAACCGCATTGGATCTCCATTGTCTGAACCAGCTTGGATCTCCATTGTGTGAACCAGCTTACATCTCCGTTGTGTGAACCAGCTTGGATCTCCATTGTGTAAACGAGCTTGGATCTCCATTGTGTAAACCAGCTTGGATCTCCATTGTGTGAACCGCATTGGATCTCCATTGTGTGAACTAGCTTGGATCTCCATTGTGTGAACCAGCTTGGATCTGCATTGTGTAAACCAGCTTGGATATCCATTGTGTGAACCAGCTTGGATCTCCATTGTGTGAACCAGCTTGGATCTCCGTTGTGTGAACCAGCTTGGATCTCCATTGTGTCAACCAGCGTGGATCTCCATTGTATGTGAACTAGCTTGGATCTCCATTGCGTGAACCAGCTTGGATCTCCATTGCGTGAACCAGCTTGGATCTCCATTGTGTGAACCACCTTGGATCTCTGCTGTGCAAACCAGCTTGGATCTCCATTGTGTGAACCACCTTGGATCCCCATAGTGTGAACCATCTTGGATCTCTATTGTGGAAACCATCTTGGATCTCCATTGTTCGAACCAGCTTGGATCTCCATTGTGTGAACCAGCTAGGATCGCCGTTCTTTGAAGCGGCTTGGCTCCCCATTGTGTGAGGCAGCTTGGCTCCCCATTGTGTGAACCAGCTAGGATCGCCGTTCTTTGAAGCGGCTTGGCTCCCCATTGTGTGAACCAGCTTGGATCTCCATTGTGTGAACCAGCTTGGATGTCCATTGCGTAAACCAGCTTGGATCTCCATTGTGCGAACCGCATTGGACCTCCATTGTGTGAACCAGCTTGGATCTCCATTGGGTGTACCAGCGTGGCTCCCCATTGTGTGAACCAGCTTGAATCTCCATTATGTGAACCAGCTTGGATCTCCGTTGTGTGAACCAGCTTGGATCTCCGTTGTGTGAACCAGCTTGGATCTCCATTCTGTGAACCAGCTTGGATCTCCATCGTGTGAACCAGCTTGTATCTCCGTTGTGGAAACCAGCTTGGATCTCCATTGTGTGAACCAGCTTGGATCTCCATTGTGTAAACCAGCTTGGATCACCATTGTGTGAACCGCATTGGATCTAAAATGTCTGAACCAGCTTGGATCTCCATTGTGTGAACCAGCTTGGACCGCCATTGTGTGAACCAGCTTGGATCTCCATTGTGTGAACTAGCTTGGATCTCCATTGTGTGAACCAGCTTGGATCTCCATTGTGTAAACCAGCTTGAATCTCCATTGTGTGAACCAGCTTGGATCTCCACTGTGTGAACCGGCTTGGATCCCCATTGTGTGAGCCAGCTTGGATCTCCATTGTGTGAACCGGCTTGGACCTCCATTGTGTCAACCAGCTTGGATCTCCATTGTGTGAACCAGCTTGGAGCTCCATTGTGTGAACCGCATTGGATCTCCATTGTGTGAACCAGCTTGGACCTCCATTGGGTGTACCAGCGTGGCTCCCCATTGTGTGTACCAGCTTGAATCTCAATTGTGTGAATCGGCTTGGATCTCCATTGTGTGAACCAGCTTGGATCTCCGTTGTGTGAACCAGCTTGGATCCCCATTGTGTGAACCAGCTTGGATCTCCATTCTATGAACCAGCTTGGATCCCCATTGTGTGAACCAGCTTGGATCTCCGTTGTGGAAACCAGCTTGGATCTCCATTGTGTGAACCAGCTTGGATCTCCATTGTGTAAACCAGCTTGGATCACCATTGTGTGAACCGCATTGGGTCTCCATTGTCTCAACCAGCTTGGATCTCCATTGTGTGAACCAGCTTGGATCTCCATTGTGTGAACCAGCTTGGATCTCCATTGTGTGAACTAGCTTGGATCTCCATTGTGTGAACCAGCTTGGATCTCCATTGTGTAAACCAGCTTGAATCTCCATTGTGTGAACCAGCTTGGATGTGCACCGTGTGAACCGGCTTGGATCCCCATTGTGTGAACCAGCTTGGATCTCCATTGTGCGAACCGCATTGGACCTCCATTGTGTGAACCAGCTTGGATCTCCATTGGGTGTACCAGCGTGGCTCCCCATTGTGTGTACCAGCTTGAATCTCCATTGTGCGAATCAGCTTGGATCTCCATTGTGTGAACCAGCTTGGATCTCCGTTGTGTGAACCAGCTTGGATCTCCGTTGTGTGAACCAGCTTGGATCCCCATTTTGTGAACTAGCTTGGATCTCCATTGTGTGAACCAGCTTGGATCTCCGTTGTGGAAACCAGCTTGGATCTCCATTGTGTGAATCAGCTTGGATCTCCATTGTGTGAACCGGCTTGGACCTCCATTGTGTGAACCAGCTTGGATCTCCATTGTGTGAACCAGCTTGGAGCTCCATTGTGTGAACCGCATTGGATCTACATTGTGTGAACCAGCTTTGATCTCCGTTGTGTGAACCAGCTTGGATCTCCATTGTGTGAACCACCTTGGATCCCCATAGTGTGGACCAGCTTGGATCTCCATTGTGTGAACCGCATTGGATCTCCGTTGTGTGAACCAGCTTGGATCTCCATTCTGTGAACCAGCTTGGATCTCCATCGTGTGAACCAGCTTGTATCTCCGTTGTGGAAACCAGCTTGGATCTCCATTGTGTGAACCAGCTTGGATCTCCATTGTGTAAACCAGCTTGGATCACCATTGTGTGAACCGCATTGGATCTAAAATGTCTGAACCAGCTTGGATCTCCATTGTGTGAACCAGCTTGGACCGCCATTGTGTGAACCAGCTTGGATCTCCATTGTGTGAACTAGCTTGGATCTCCATTGTGTGAACCAGCTTGGATCTCCATTGTGTAAACCAGCTTGAATCTCCATTGTGTGAACCAGCTTGGATCTCCACTGTGTGAACCGGCTTGGATCCCCATTGTGTGAACCAGCTTGGATCTCCATTGTGTGAACCGGCTTGGACCTCCATTGTGTCAACCAGCTTGGATCTCCATTGTGTGAACCAGCTTGGAGCTCCATTGTGTGAACCGCATTGGATCTCCATTGTGTGAACCAGCTTGGACCTCCATTGGGTGTACCAGCGTGGCTCCCCATTGTGTGTACCAGCTTGAATCTCAATTGTGTGAATCGGCTTGGATCTCCATTGTGTGAACCAGCTTGGATCTCCGTTGTGTGAACCAGCTTGGATCCCCATTGTGTGAACCAGCTTGGATCTCCATTCTATGAACCAGCTTGGATCCCCATTGTGTGAACCAGCTTGGATCTCCGTTGTGGAAACCAGCTTGGATCTCCATTGTGTGAACCAGCTTGGATCTCCATTGTGTAAACCAGCTTGGATCACCATTGTGTGAACCGCATTGGGTCTCCATTGTCTCAACCAGCTTGGATCTCCATTGTGTGAACCAGCTTGGATCTCCATTGTGTGAACCAGCTTGGATCTCCATTGTGTGAACTAGCTTGGATCTCCATTGTGTGAACCAGCTTGGATCTCCATTGTGTAAACCAGCTTGAATCTCCATTGTGTGAACCAGCTTGGATGTGCACCGTGTGAACCGGCTTGGATCCCCATTGTGTGAACCAGCTTGGATCTCCATTGTGCGAACCGCATTGGACCTCCATTGTGTGAACCAGCTTGGATCTCCATTGGGTGTACCAGCGTGGCTCCCCATTGTGTGTACCAGCTTGAATCTCCATTGTGCGAATCAGCTTGGATCTCCATTGTGTGAACCAGCTTGGATCTCCGTTGTGTGAACCAGCTTGGATCTCCGTTGTGTGAACCAGCTTGGATCCCCATTTTGTGAACTAGCTTGGATCTCCATTGTGTGAACCAGCTTGGATCTCCGTTGTGGAAACCAGCTTGGATCTCCATTGTGTGAATCAGCTTGGATCTCCATTGTGTGAACCGGCTTGGACCTCCATTGTGTGAACCAGCTTGGATCTCCATTGTGTGAACCAGCTTGGAGCTCCATTGTGTGAACCGCATTGGATCTACATTGTGTGAACCAGCTTTGATCTCCGTTGTGTGAACCAGCTTGGATCTCCATTGTGTGAACCACCTTGGATCCCCATAGTGTGGACCAGCTTGGATCTCCATTGTGTGAACCGCATTGGATCTCCGTTGTGTGAACCAGCTTGGATCTCCATTCTGTGAACCAGCTTGGATCTCCATCGTGTGAACCAGCTTGTATCTCCGTTGTGGAAACCAGCTTGGATCTCCATTGTGTGAACCAGCTTGGATCTCCATTGTGTGAACCAGCTTGGATCACCATTGTGTGAACCGCATTGGATCTAAAATGTCTGAACCAGCTTGGATCTCCATTGTGTGAACCAGCTTGGACCGCCATTGTGTGAACCAGCTTGGATCTCCATTGTGTGAACTAGCTTGGATCTCCATTGTGTGAACCAGCTTGGATCTCCATTGTGTAAACCAGCTTGAATCTCCATTGTGTGAACCAGCTTGGATCTCCACTGTGTGAACCGGCTTGGATCCCCATTGTGTGAACCAGCTTGGATCTCCATTGTGTGAACCGGCTTGGACCTCCATTGTGTCAACCAGCTTGGATCTCCATTGTGTGAACCAGCTTGGAGCTCCATTGTGTGAACCGCATTGGATCTCCATTGTGTGAACCAGCTTGGACCTCCATTGGGTGTACCAGCGTGGCTCCCCATTGTGTGTACCAGCTTGAATCTCAATTGTGTGAATCGGCTTGGATCTCCATTGTGTGAACCAGCTTGGATCTCCGTTGTGTGAACCAGCTTGGATCCCCATTGTGTGAACCAGCTTGGATCTCCATTCTATGAACCAGCTTGGATCCCCATTGTGTGAACCAGCTTGGATCTCCGTTGTGGAAACCAGCTTGGATCTCCATTGTGTGAACCAGCTTGGATCTCCATTGTGTAAACCAGCTTGGATCACCATTGTGTGAACCGCATGGGGTCTCCATTGTCTCAACCAGCTTGGATCTCCATTGTGTGAACCAGCTTGGATCTCCATTGTGTGAACCAGCTTGGATCTCCATTGTGTGAACTAGCTTGGATCTCCATTGTGTGAACCAGCTTGGATCTCCATTGTGTAAACCAGCTTGAATCTCCATTGTGTGAACCAGCTTGGATGTGCACCGTGTGAACCGGCTTGGATCCCCATTGTGTGAACCAGCTTGGATCTCCATTGTGCGAACCGCATTGGACCTCCATTGTGTGAACCAGCTTGGATCTCCATTGGGTGTACCAGCGTGGCTCCCCATTGTGTGTACCAGCTTGAATCTCCATTGTGCGAATCAGCTTGGATCTCCATTGTGTGAACCAGCTTGGATCTCCGTTGTGTGAACCAGCTTGGATCTCCGTTGTGTGAACCAGCTTGGATCCCCATTTTGTGAACTAGCTTGGATCTCCATTGTGTGAACCAGCTTGGATCTCCGTTGTGGAAACCAGCTTGGATCTCCATTGTGTGAATCAGCTTGGATCTCCATTGTGTGAACCGGCTTGGACCTCCATTGTGTGAACCAGCTTGGATCTCCATTGTGTGAACCAGCTTGGAGCTCCATTGTGTGAACCGCATTGGATCTACATTGTGTGAACCAGCTTTGATCTCCGTTGTGTGAACCAGCTTGGATCTCCATTGTGTGAACCACCTTGGATCCCCATAGTGTGGACCAGCTTGGATCTCCATTGTGTGAACCAGCTTGGATCTCCATTGTGTGAACTAGCTTGGATCTCCATTGTGTGAACGAGCTTGGATCTCCATTGTGTAAACCAGCTTGAATCTCCATTGTGTGAACCAGCTTGGATTTGCACCGTGTGAACCGGCTTGGATCCCCATTGTGTGAACCAGCTTGGATCTCCATTGTGCGAACCGCATTGGACCTCCATTGTGTGAACCACCTTGGATCTCCATTGGGTGTACCAGCGTGGCTCCCCATTGTGTGTACCAGCTTGAATCTCCATTGTGCGAATCAGCTTGGATCTCCATTGTGTGAACCAGCTTGATTCTCCGTTGTGTGAACCAGCTTGGATCTCCGTTGTGTGAACCAGCTTGGATCCCCATTCTGTGAACTAGCTTGGATCTCCATTGTGTGAACCAGCTTGGATCTCCGTTGTGGAAACCAGCTTGGATCTCCATTGCGTGAACCAGCTTGGATCTCCATTGTGTAAACCAGCTTGGATCACCATTGTGTGAACCGCATTGGATCTCCGTTGTCTGAACCAGCTTGGATCTCCATTGTGTGAACCAGCTTGGATCTCCATTGTGTGAACCAGCTTGGATCTCCATTGTGTGAACTAGCTTGGATCTTCATTGTGTGAACCAGCTTGGATCCCCATTGTGTGTACCAGCTTGGATCTCCATTGTGTGAACCAGCTTGAATCTCCATTGTGTGAACCGGCTTGGACCTCCATTGTGTGAACCAGCTTGGATCTCCATTGTGTGAACCAGCTTGGAGCTCCATTGTGTGAACCGCATTGGATCTCCATTGTGTGAACCAGCTTGGATCTCCGTTGTGTGAACCAGCTTGGATCTCCATTGCGTGAACTAGCTTGGATCTCCATTGTGTGAACCAGCTTGGATCTCCATTGTGTGAACCGCATTGGATCTCCATTGTGTGAACTAGCTTGGATCTCCGTTGTGTGCACCAGCTTGGATCTCCATTGTGTAAGCCAGCTTGGATCTCCATTGTTTGAACCAGCTTGGATCTCCATTGTGTGAACTAGCTTGGATCTTCATTGTGTGAACCAGCTTGGAGCTGCATTGTGTGAACCAGCTTGGATCTCCATTGTGTGAACCAGCTTGGACCTCCATTGTGTGAACCAGCTTGGATCTCCATTGTGTGAACCAGCTTGGATCTCCATTGTGTGAACCAGCTTGGATCTCCATTGTGTGAACCAGCTTGGATCTCCGTTGTGGAAACCACCTTGGATCTCCATTGTGTAAACCAGCTTGGATCTCCATTGTGTAAACCAGCTTGGATCACCATTGTGTGAACCGCATTGGATCTCCATTGTCTGAACCAGCTTGGATCTCCATTGTGTGAACCAGCTTACATCTCCGTTGTGTGAACCAGCTTGGATCTCCATTGTGTAAACGAGCTTGGATCTCAATTGTGTAAACCAGCTTGGATCTCCATTGTGTGAACCGCATTGGATCTCCATTGTGTGAACTAGCTTGGATCTCCATTGTGTGAACCAGCTTGGATCTCCATTGTGTAAACCAGCTTGGATATCCATTGTGTGAACCAGCTTGGATCTCCATTGTGTGAACCAGCTTGGAGCTGCATTGTGTGAACCAGCTTGGATCTCTGCTGTGTGAACCAGCTTGGATCTCCATTGTGTGAACCAGCTTGGATCTCCATCGTGTGAACCGGCTTGGATCTCCATTGTGTCAACCAGCGTGGATCTCCATTGTATGTGAACTAGCTTGGATCTCCATTGCGTGAACCAGCTTGGATCTCCATTGCGTGAACCAGCTTGGATCTCCATTGTGTGAACCACCTTGGATCTCTGCTGTGCAAACCAGCTTGGATCTCCATTGTGTGAACCACCTTGGATCCCCATAGTGTGAACCATCTTGGATCTCTATTGTGGAAACCATCTTGGATCTCCATTGTTCGAACCAGCTTGGATCTCCATTGTGTGAGGCAGCTTGGCTCCCCATTGTGTGAACCAGCTAGGATCGCCGTTCTTTGAAGCGGCTTGGCTCCCCATTGTGTGAACCAGCTTGGATCTCCATTGTGTGAACCAGCTTGGATGTCCATTGCGTAAACCAGCTTGGATCTCCATTGTGCGAACCGCATTGGACCTCCATTGTGTGAACCAGCTTGGATCTCCATTGGGTGTACCAGCGTGGCTCCCCATTGTGTGAACCAGCTTGAATCTCCATTATGTGAACCAGCTTGGATCTCCGTTGTGTGAACCAGCTTGGATCTCCGTTGTGTGAACCAGCTTGGATCTCCATCGTGTGAACCAGCTTGTATCTCCGTTGTGGAAACCAGCTTGGATCTCCATTGTGTGAACCAGCTTGGATCTCCATTGTGTAAACCAGCTTGGATCACCATTGTGTGAACCGCATTGGATCTAAAATGTCTGAACCAGCTTGGATCTCCATTGTGTGAACCAGCTTGGACCGCCATTGTGTGAACCAGCTTGGATCTCCATTGTGTGAACTAGCTTGGATCTCCATTGTGTGAACCAGCTTGGATCTCCATTGTGTAAACCAGCTTGAATCTCCATTGTGTGAACCAGCTTGAACCTCCATTGTGTGAACCAGCTTGGATCTCCATTGTGTGAACCAGCTTGGAGCTCCATTGTGTGAACCGCATTGGATCTCCATTGTGTGAACCAGCTTGGATCTCCGTTGTGTGAACCAGCTTGGATCTCCATTGCGTGAACTAGCTTGGATCTCCATTGTGTGAACCAGCTTGGATCTCCATTGTGTGAACCGCATTGGATCTCCATTGTGTGAACTAGCTTGGATCTCCGTTGTGTGCACCAGCTTGGATCTCCATTGTGTAAGCCAGCTTGGATCTCCATTGTTTGAACCAGCTTGGATCTCCATTGTGTGAACTAGCTTGGATCTTCATTGTGTGAACCAGCTTGGAGCTGCATTGTGTGAACCAGCTTGGATCTCCATTGTGTGAACCAGCTTGGACCTCCATTGTGTGAACCAGCTTGGATCTCCATTGTGTGAACCAGCTTGGATCTCCATTGTGTGAACCAGCTTGGATCTCCATTGTGTGAACCAGCTTGGATCTCCGTTGTGGAAACCACCTTGGATCTCCATTGTGTAAACCAGCTTGGATCTCCATTGTGTAAACCAGCTTGGATCACCATTGTGTGAACCGCATTGGATCTCCATTGTCCGAACCAGCTTGGATCTCCATTGTGTGAACCAGCTTACATCTCCGTTGTGTGAACCAGCTTGGATCTCCATTGTGTAAACGAGCTTGGATCTCAATTGTGTAAACCAGCTTGGATCTCCATTGTGTGAACCGCATTGGATCTCCATTGTGTGAACTAGCTTGGATCTCCATTGTGTGAACCAGCTTGGATCTCCATTGTGTAAACCAGCTTGGATATCCATTGTGTGAACCAGCTTGGATCTCCATTGTGTGAACCAGCTTGGAGCTGCATTGTGTGAACCAGCTTGGATCTCTGCTGTGTGAACCAGCTTGGATCTCCATTGTGTGAACCAGCTTGAATCTCCATTATGTGAACCAGCTTGGATCTCCGTTGTGTGAACCAGCTTGGATCTCCGTTGTGTGAACCAGCTTGGATCTCCATCGTGTGAACCAGCTTGTATCTCCGTTGTGGAAACCAGCTTGGATCTCCATTGTGTGAACCAGCTTGGATCTCCATTGTGTAAACCAGCTTGGATCACCATTGTGTGAACCGCATTGGATCTAAAATGTCTGAACCAGCTTGGATCTCCATTGTGTGAACCAGCTTGGACCGCCATTGTGTGAACCAGCTTGGATCTCCATTGTGTGAACTAGCTTGGATCTCCATTGTGTGAACCAGCTTGGATCTCCATTGTGTAAACCAGCTTGAATCTCCATTGTGTGAACCAGCTTGAACCTCCATTGTGTGAACCAGCTTGGATCTCCATTGTGTGAACCAGCTTGGAGCTCCATTGTGTGAACCGCATTGGATCTCCATTGTGTGAACCAGCTTGGATCTCCGTTGTGTGAACCAGCTTGGATCTCCATTGCGTGAACTAGCTTGGATCTCCATTGTGTGAACCAGCTTGGATCTCCATTGTGTGAACCGCATTGGATCTCCATTGTGTGAACTAGCTTGGATCTCCGTTGTGTGCACCAGCTTGGATCTCCATTGTGTAAGCCAGCTTGGATCTCCATTGTTTGAACCAGCTTGGATCTCCATTGTGTGAACTAGCTTGGATCTTCATTGTGTGAACCAGCTTGGAGCTGCATTGTGTGAACCAGCTTGGATCTCCATTGTGTGAACCAGCTTGGACCTCCATTGTGTGAACCAGCTTGGATCTCCATTGTGTGAACCAGCTTGGATCTCCATTGTGTGAACCAGCTTGGATCTCCATTGTGTGAACCAGCTTGGATCTCCGTTGTGGAAACCACCTTGGATCTCCATTGTGTAAACCAGCTTGGATCTCCATTGTGTAAACCAGCTTGGATCACCATTGTGTGAACCGCATTGGATCTCCATTGTCCGAACCAGCTTGGATCTCCATTGTGTGAACCAGCTTACATCTCCGTTGTGTGAACCAGCTTGGATCTCCATTGTGTAAACGAGCTTGGATCTCAATTGTGTAAACCAGCTTGGATCTCCATTGTGTGAACCGCATTGGATCTCCATTGTGTGAACTAGCTTGGATCTCCATTGTGTGAACCAGCTTGGATCTCCATTGTGTAAACCAGCTTGGATATCCATTGTGTGAACCAGCTTGGATCTCCATTGTGTGAACCAGCTTGGAGCTGCATTGTGTGAACCAGCTTGGATCTCTGCTGTGTGAACCAGCTTGGATCTCCATTGTGTGAACCAGCTTGGATCTCCATCGTGTGAACCGGCTTGGATCTCCATTGTGTCAACCAGCGTGGATCTCCATTGTATGTGAACTAGCTTGGATCTCCATTGCGTGAACCAGCTTGGATCTCCATTGCGTGAACCAGCTTGGATCTCCATTGTGTGAACCACCTTGGATCTCTGCTGTGCAAACCAGCTTGGATCTCCATTGTGTGAACCACCTTGGATCCCCATAGTGTGAACCATCTTGGATCTCTATTGTGGAAACCATCTTGGATCTCCATTGTTCGAACCAGCTTGGATCTCCATTGTGTGAGGCAGCTTGGCTCCCCATTGTGTGAACCAGCTAGGATCGCCGTTCTTTGAAGCGGCTTGGCTCCCCATTGTGTGAACCAGCTTGGATCTCCATTGTGTGAACCAGCTTGGATGTCCATTGCGTAAACCAGCTTGGATCTCCATTGTGCGAACCGCATTGGACCTCCATTGTGTGAACCAGCTTGGATCTCCATTGGGTGTACCAGCGTGGCTCCCCATTGTGTGAACCAGCTTGAATCTCCATTATGTGAACCAGCTTGGATCTCCGTTGTGTGAACCAGCTTGGATCTCCGTTGTGTGAACCAGCTTGGATCTCCATTCTGTGAACCAGCTTGGATCTCCATCGTGTGAACCAGCTTGTATCTCCGTTGTGGAAACCAGCTTGGATCTCCATTGTGTGAACCAGCTTGGATCTCCATTGTGTAAACCAGCTTGGATCACCATTGTGTGAACCGCATTGGATCTAAAATGTCTGAACCAGCTTGGATCTCCATTGTGTGAACCAGCTTGGACCGCCATTGTGTGAACCAGCTTGGATCTCCATTGTGTGAACTAGCTTGGATCTCCATTGTGTGAACCAGCTTGAATCTCCATTGTGTGAACCAGCTTGGATCTCCACTGTGTGAACCGGCTTGGATCCCCATTGTGTGAACCAGCTTGGATCTCCATTGTGTGAACCGGCTTGGACCTCTATTGTGTGAACCAGCTTGGATCTCCATTGTGTGAACCAGCTTGGAGCTCCATTGTGTGAACCGCATTGGATCTCCATTGTGTGAACCAGCTTGGACCTCCATTGGGTGTACCAGCGTGGCTCCCCATTGTGTGTACCAGCTTGAATCTCAATTGTGTGAATCGGCTTGGATCTCCATTGTGTGAACCAGCTTGGATCTCCGTTGTGTGAACCAGCTTGGATCCCCATTGTGTGAACCAGCTTGGATCTCCATTCTATGAACCAGCTTGGATCCCCATTGTGTGAACCAGCTTGGATCTCCGTTGTGGAAACCAGCTTGGATCTCCATTGTGTGAACCAGCTTGGATCTCCATGTGTAAACCAGCTTGGATCACCATTGTGTGAACCGCATTGGGTCTCCATTGTCTCAACCAGCTTGGATCTCCATTGTGTGAACCAGCTTGGATCTCCATTGTGTGAACCAGCTTGGATCTCCATTGTGTGAACTAGCTTGGATCTCCATTGTGTGAACCAGCTTGGATCTCCATTGTGTAAACCAGCTTGAATCTCCATTGTGTGAACCAGCTTGGATGTGCACCGTGTGAACCGGCTTGGATCCCCATTGTGTGAACCAGCTTGGATCTCCATTGCGCGAACCGCATTGGACCTCCATTGTGTGAACCAGCTTGGATCTCCATTGGGTGTACCAGCGTGGCTCCCCATTGTGTGTACCAGCTTGAATCTCCATTGTGCGAATCAGCTTGGATCTCCATTGTGTGAACCAGCTTGGATCTCCATTGTGTGAACCAGCTTGGAGCTCCATTGTGTGAACGGCATTGGATCTCCACTGTGTGAACCAGCTTGGATCTCTGTTGTGCAAACCAGCTTGGATCTCCATTGTGTGAACTAGCTTGGATCTCCATTGTGTGAACCAGCTTGGATCTCCATTGTGTAAACCAGCTTGGATCTCCATTGTGTGAACCGCATTGGACCTCCATTGTGTGAACCGCATTGGATCTCCATTGTGTGAACCAGCTTGGATCTCCATTGTGTGAACCGCATTAGATCTCCATTGTTTGAACCAGCTTGAATCTCCATTTTGTGAATCAGCTTGGATCTCCATTGTGTGAACCAGCTTGCATCTCCGTTGTGTGAACCAGCCTGGATCTCCATTGTGTGAACCAGCTTTGATCTGCATTGTGTGAACCAGCTTGGATCTCCGTTGTGTTATCCAACTTGGATCTCCATTGTGTGAACCAGCTTGGATCTCTGCTGTGCAAACCAGCTTGGATCTCCATTGTGTGAACCACCTTGGATCTCCACCGTGTGAACCGGCTTGGATCCCCATTGTGTGAACCATCTTGCCCAAAGGCTGCAACCAGAAATGCTCAAAGCCTAACCAAAAATGTCCAAAGGCTGCAACTAGAAATGCCCAAAGGCTGCAACCAGAAATGCCCAAAGGCTGCAACTAGAAACAGAGAAATGCCCAAAGGCTGCAACTAGAAATGACCAAAGGCTGCAACTAGAAATGCCCAAAAGCTGCAACTAGAAATGCCCAAAGACTGCAATGGGAAATGCCTGCTACTAGCAATGCCCAAAGGCTGCGACCAGAAATGTAACTAGAATTGCCCAAAGGCTGCAACCAGATATGCCCAAAGGCTGCAACCGGAAATGCTCAACGGCTGCAACTAGAAATGTCCGAAGGCTGCAACTAGAAATGCCCAAAGGCTGCAACCAGAAACGCCCAAAGGCTGCAACCAGAAATGCCCAAGGGCTGCAACGGGACATGTCTGCAACTAGAATTGCCCAAAGGCTGCAACCCAAAATGCCTGCAACTACAAATGCCCAAAGGCTGCAACTAGAAATCCCCATGGCTGCAACTAGAAATCCCCAAAGGCGGCAACCAGAAACACACAAAGGCTGCAACCCCAAATGCCCAAAGGCTGCAACCAGAAATGCTTGCAACTAGAACTGCCCAAAGGCTGCAACCAGAAATGCTCAAAACCTGCAACCAAAAATGCCCAAAATCCGCAACTAGAAATGCCCAAAGGCTAGAACATTAAATGCCCAAAGGCTGCAACCCGAGATGCCCAAAGGCTGCAACCAGAAGTACCTGCTACTAGAAATACCCAAAGGATGCAACCCAAAATGCCTGCAACTAGAATTGCCCAAAGGCAGCAACCAAAAATGCCCAACGGCTGCAACCACCGGTATTTCTGCTTGCAGCCTTTGGGCATTTCTGGTTGCAGCCTTTGGGCAGTTCTGGTTGTAGCCTTTGGGCATTTCTGGTTGCACCCTTCGGGCATTTGTGGTTGAAGGCTTTTAGCATCTCTACTTGCACCCTTGGGCATTCCAGCTTGGATCTCCATTGGGTGTACCAGCGTGGCTCCCCATTGTGTGTACCAGCTTGAATCTCCATTGTGCGAATCAGCTTGGATCTCCATTGTGTGAACCAGCTTGGATCTCCATCGTGTGAACCGCATTGGATCTCCATTGTGTCAACCAGCTTGGATCTTCATTCTGTGTGAACTAGCTTGGATCTCTGTTGTGCAAACCAGCTTGGATCTCCATTGTGTGAACCACCTTGGATCCCCATTGTGTGAATCAGCTTGGATCTCTATTGTGGAAACCATCTTGGATCTCGAGTATTTGGACCAGCTTGGATCTCCATTGTGTGAGCCAGCTTGGATCTCCGTTCTGTGAAGCGGCTTGGATCCCCATTGTGTGAACCAGCTTGGATCTCCATTGTGTCAACCAGCTTGGATCTCCATTGTGTGAACCAGCTTGGATCTCCATTGTGCGAACCAGCTTAGATCTCCATTGCGTAAACCAGCTTGGATCTCCATTGTGTGAACCGCATTGGACCTCCATTGTGTGAACCAGCTTGGATCTCCATTATGTGAACCAGCTTGGCTCCCCATTCTGTGAACCAGCTTGAATCTGCATTGTGTGAATCAGCTTGGATCTCCATTGTGTGAACCAGCTTGCATCTCCGTTGTGTGAACCGGCTTGGATCTCCATTCTGTGAACCAGCTTGGATCTCCGTTGTGTGAACCAGCTTGGATCTCCATTGTGTGAACCAGCTTGGATCTCCGTTGTGGAAACCAGCTTGGATCTCCATTGTGTGAACCAGCTTGGATCTCCATTGTGTAAACCAGCTGGATCACCATTGTGTGAACCGCATTGGATCTCCATTGTGTGAACCAGCTTGCATCTCCGTTGTGTGAACCAGCTTGGATCTCCATTGTGTGAACAAGCTTGGATCTCCATTGTGTGAACTAGCTTGGATCTCCATTGTGTGAACCAGCTCGGATCTTAATTGTGTAAACCAGCTTGGATCTCCATTGTGTGAACCAGCTTGGATCTCCACTGTGTGAACCAGCTTGGATCTCCGTTGTGGAAACCAGCTTGGATCTCCATTCTGTGAACCAGCTTGTATCTCCATTGTGTAAACCAGCTGGATCACCATTGTGTGAACCAGCTTGGATCTCCATTGTGTGAACCAGCTTGGATCTCCGTTGTGTAAACCAGCTTGGATCTCCATTGTGTGAACCAGCTTGGATCTCCATTGTGTAAACCAGCTGGATCACCATTGTGTGAACCAGCTTGGATCTCCATTGTGTGAACCAGCTTGCATCTCCGTTGTGTGAACCAGCTTGGATCTCCATTGTGTGAACCGGCTTGGATCTCCATTGTGTGAACTAGCTTGGATCTCCATTGTGTGAACCAGCTTGGATCTCCATTGTGTGAACCAGCATGGATCCCCATTCTGTGAACCAGCTTGGATCTCCATTGTGTGAACCGGCTTGGACCTCCATTGTGTGAACCCGCTTGGATCTCCATTGTGTGAACCAGCTTGGAGCTCCATTGTGTGAACCAGCTTGGATCTCCATTGTGTGAACCAGCTTGGATCTCCATTGCGTAAACCAGCTTGGATCTCCATTGTGCGAACCGCATTGGACCTCAATTGTGCGAACCAGTTTGGATCTCCTTTGGGTGAACCAGCTTGGCTCCCCATTGTGTGAACCAGCTTGAATCTCCATTGTGTGAATCACCTTTGATCTCCATTGTCTGAACCAGCTTGCATCTCCGCTGTGTGAACCAGCTTGGATCTCCATTGTGTGAACCACCTTGGATCTCCATTGTGTGAATTAGCTTGGATCTCCGTTGTGGAAACCAGCTTGGATCTCCATTGTGTGAACCACCTTGGATCTCCATTGTGTAAACCAGCTTGCATCTCCGTTGTGTCAACCAGCTTGGATCTCCATTGTGTGAACCAGCTTGGATGTCCATTGTGTTAACCAGCTTGGCTCTCCATTGTGTAAACCAGCTTGGATCTCCATTGTGTGAACCAGCTTGGATCTCCACTGTGTGAACCGGCTTGGATCCCCATTGTGTGAACCAGCTTGGATCTCCATTGTGTGAACCGGCTTGGACCTCCATTGTGTGAACCAGCTTGGATCTCCATTGTGTGAACCAGCTTGGAGCTCCATTGTGTGAACCAGCTTGGATCTCCGTTGTGTGAACCAGCTTGGATCTCCATCGTGTGAACCGCATTGGATCTCCATTGTGTCAACCAGCTTGGATCTCCATTGTGTGTGAACTAGCTTGGATCTCCATTGTGTGTACCAGCTTGGATCTCCATTGTGTGAATCAGCTTGGATCTCCATTGTGTGTGAACCAGCTTGGATCTCCATTGTGTGAACCAGCTTGGATCTCTGTTGTGCAAACCAGCTTGGATCTCCATTGTGTGAACCACCTTGGATCTCCATTGTGTGAACCACCTTGGATCTCCGTTGTGTGAACCAGCTTCGATCTCCATTGTGTGAACGAGCTTGGATCTCCTTTGTGTAAACCAGCTTGGATCTCCATTGTGTGAACCAGCTTGCATCTCCGTTGTGTGAACCAGCTTGGATCTCCTTTGTGTAAACCAGCTTGGATCTCCATTGTTTGAACCGCATCCGATCTCCATTGTCTGAACCAGCTTGGATCTCCATTGTGTGAACCAGCTTGGATCTCCACTGTGTGAACCAGCTTGGATCCCCATTGTGTGAACCAGCTTGGATCTCCATTGTGTGAACCGGCTTGGACCTCCATTGTGTGAACCAGCTTGGATCTCCATTGTGTGAACCAGCTTGGATCTCCGTTGTATGAACCAGCTTGGATCTCCATTGTGTGAACCAGCTTGGATCTCCATTGTGTGAACCAGCTTGGAGCTCCATTGTGTGAACGGCATTGGATCTCCATTGTGTGAACCAGCTTGGATCTCCGTTGTATGAACCAGCTTGGATCTCCATTGTGTGAACTAGCTTGGATCTCCATTGTGTGAACCAGCTTGGATCTCCATTGTGTAAACCAGCTTGGATCTCCGTTGTATGAACCAGCTTGGATCTCCATTGTGTGAACTAGCTTGGATCTCCATTGTGTGAACCAGCTTGGATCTCCATTGTGTAAACCAGCTTGGATCTCCATTGTGTGAACCGCATTGGACCTCCATTGTGTGAACCGCATTGGATCTCCATTGTGTGAACCAGCTTGGATCTCCATTGTGTGAACCGCATTAGATCTCCATTGTTTGAACCAGCTTGAATCTCCATTTTGTGAATCAGCTTGGATCTCCATTGTGTGAACCAGCTTGCATCTCCGTTGTGTGAACCAGCCTGGATCTCCATTGTGTGAACCAGCTTGGATCTCCGTTGTGTGAACCGCATTGGACCTCCATTGTGTGAACCGCATTGGACCTCCATTGTGTGAACCGCATTGGATCTCCATTGTGTAAACCAGCTTGGATCTCCATTGTGTGAACCGCATTGGACCTCCATTGTGTGAACCGCATTGGACCTCCATTGTGTGAACCGCATTGGATCTCCATTGTGTGAACCAGCTTGGATCTCCATTGTGTGAACCGCATTAGATCTCCATTGTTTGAACCAGCTTGAATCTCCATTTTGTGAATCAGCTTGGATCTCCATTGTGTGAACCAGCTTGGATCTCCATTGTGTGAACCAGCTTGGATCTGCATTGTGTGAACCAGCTTGGATCTCCGTTGTGTTAACCAACTTGGATCTCCATTGTGTGAACCAGCTTGGATCTCTGCTGTGCAAACCAGCTTGGATCTCCATTGTGTGAACCACCTTGGATCTCCACCGTGTGAACCGGCTTGGATCCCCATTGTGTGAACCATCTTGCCCAAAGGCTGCAACCAGAAATGCTCAAAGCCTAACCAAAAATGTCCAAAGGCTGCAACTAGAAATGCCCAAAGGCTGCAACCAGAAATGCCCAAAGGCTGCAACTAGAAACAGAGAAATGCCCAAAGGCTGCAACTAGAAATGACCAAAGGCTGCAACTAGAAATGCCCAAAAGCTGCAACTAGAAATGCCCAAAGACTGCAATGGGAAATGCCTGCTACTAGCAATGCCCAAAGGCTGCGACCAGAAATGTAACTAGAATTGCCCAAAGGCTGCAACCAGATATGCCCAAAGGCTGCAACCGGAAATGCTCAACGGCTGCAACTAGAAATGTCCGAAGGCTGCAACTAGAAATGCCCAAAGGCTGCAACCAGAAACGCCCAAAGGCTGCAACCAGAAATGCCCAAGGGCTGCAACGGGACATGTCTGCAACTAGAATTGCCCAAAGGCTGCAACCCAAAATGCCTGCAACTACAAATGCCCAAAGGCTGCAACTAGAAATCCCCATGGCTGCAACTAGAAATCCCCAAAGGCGGCAACCAGAAACACACAAAGGCTGCAACCCCAAATGCCCAAAGGCTGCAACCAGAAATGCTTGCAACTAGAACTGCCAAAAGGCTGCAACCAGAAATGCTCAAAACCTGCAACCAAAAATGCCCAAAATCCGCAACTAGAAATGCCCAAAGGCTAGAACATTAAATGCCCAAAGGCTGCAACCCGAGATGCCCAAAGGCTGCAACCAGAAGTACCTGCTACTAGAAATGCCCAAAGGATGCAACCCAAAATGCCTGCAACTAGAATTGCCCAAAGGCAGCAACCAAAAATGCCCAACGGCTGCAACCACCGGTATTTCTGCTTGCAGCCTTTGGGCATTTCTGGTTGCAGCCTTTGGGCAGTTCTGGTTGTAGCCTTTGGGCATTTCTGGTTGCACCCTTCGGGCATTTGTGGTTGAAGGCTTTTAGCATCTCTACTTGCACCCTTGGGCATTCCTGGTTGGAGCCTTTAGGCATTTGTGGTTGTGGGCTTTGAGCATTTCTATGTGTAGACATTTTTGGTTGCAGACTTTGGGCATTTCTAGTTGTAGACATTTCTGGTTGCAGCCTTTGGGCATTTCTGGTTGCAGCCTTTGGGCATTTCAAGTTACAGCTTTTTGGCATTTCTAGTTGCAGCCTTTGGGCATTTCTGGTTGCAGCCTTTGGGCATTTCTCTGTTTCTACTTGCAGCCTTTGGGCATTTCTGGTTGTTGCCTTTGGACATTTCTAGTTGCAGCCTTTGGGCATTTCTAGTTACAGCCTTTGAGCATTTTTGGTCGCAGCCTTTGGGCATTTCCGGTAGCTGCCTTTGGGCATTTTTGGTTGCAGCCTTTGGGCATTTCTACTTAAAGGCATTTTGGGTTGCAGCCTTTGGGCAATTCTAGTTGCAGGCATTTCTGGTTGCAGCCTTTGGGCATTTCTGGTTGCAGCCTTTGGGCATTCCTGGTTGCAGCCGTTGTGCATTTTTGGTTGCAGCCTTTGGTGATTTCTAGTTGCAGCCTGTAGGGATTTCTCGTTGCAGCCTTTGGGCATTTCTATTTGCAGCCTTTGGGCATTTCGGGCGGCAACATTTGGGCATTTCTGGTTGCAGCCTTTGGGCATTTCTCTGTTTCTACTTGCAGCCTTTGGGCATTTCTGGTTGTTGCCTTTGGACATTTCTAGTTGCAGCCTTTGGGCATTTCTAGTTACAGCCTTTGAGCATTTTTGGTCGCAGCCTTTGGGCATTTCCGGTAGCTGCCTTTGGGCATTTTTGGTTGCAGCCTTTGGGCATTTCTACTTAAAGGCATTTTGGGTTGCAGCCTTTGGGCAATTCTAGTTGCGGGCATTTCTGGTTGCAGCCTTTGGGCATTTCTGGTTGCAGCCTTTGGGCATTCCTGGTTGCAGCCGTTGTGCATTTTTGGTTGCAGCCTTTGGTGATTTCTAGTTGCAGCCTGTAGGGATTTCTCGTTGCAGCCTTTGGGCATTTCTATTTGCAGCCTTTGGGCATTTCGGGCGGCAACATTTGGGCATTTCTGGTTGCAGCCTTTGGGCATTTCTAGTTGCAGCCTTTGGGCATTCCCGGTTGCAGCCTTTGGGCATTTCCGGTTGCAGCTGTTTGGCATTTCTGGTTGCAGCCTTTGGGCATTGCTAGTTGCAGGCAATTCCCGTTGCGGCCTTAGGGCAATTCTAGTCGCAGCCTTTGGGCATTTCTCTGTTTCTAGTTGCAGCCTTTTGGCATTTCTAGTTGCAGCGCTTGGGCATTTCTAGTTGCAGCCTTTGAGCATTTTTGGTTGCAACCTTTGGGCATTGGTGATTGCAGCCTCCAGGCACTTCTGGTTGCAGCCTTTGGGCATTTCTACTTAAAGGCATTTTGGGTTGCAGCCTTTGGGCAATTCTAGTTGCAGGCAATTCCCGTTGCGGCCTTAGGGCAATTCTAGTCGCAGCCTTTGGGCATTTCTCTGTTTCTAGTTGCAGCCTTTTGGCATTTCTAGTTGCAGCGCTTGGGCATTTCTAGTTGCAGCCTTTGAGCATTTTTGGTTGCAACCTTTGGGCATTGGTGATTGCAGCCTCCAGGCACTTCTGGTTGCAGCCTTTGGGCATTTCTACTTAAAGGCATTTTGGGTTGCAGCCTTTGGGCAATTCTAGTTGCAAGCATTTCTGGTTGCAGCCTTTGGGCATTTTTGGTTCTAGCCTTTGGGCATTTCCAGTTTCAGCCTTTGGGCCTTTCTGGTTGTTGCCTTTGGGCAATTCTAGTTGCAAGCATTTTGGGTTGCAGCCTTTGGGCATTTCTAGTTGCAGGCATTTCTCGTTGCAGCCTTTGGGCATTTCGGGTTGCAGCCTTTGGGCATTTATGGTTGTAGCCTTTGGGCATTTCTAGTTGCGGCCTTTGGGCATTTCTGGTTGCAGCCTTTGAGCATTTCTGGTTGCAGCCTTTGGACATTTCTAGTTGCAAGCATTTCTGGTGGCAGCCTTTGGGCATTTCGGGTTGCAGCCTTTGGGCATTTCTGGTTGCAGCCCTACCCCTTTGAACCAAGGCACCACACTTGTTGTTACTTGAACTTGGCAACCAAGTGTAGACCTCTTTGTCACCCCAGTACTGCTTGTCGTGCTTGATATAGATACAACGGGACAACCTCAGGACATACCAAGTCTTAGAGTACTTGTCCAGAACTCCCTCTCGTTGCTTGTAGTCACATTGACCTCAGAAGTGAACTCCTCTCTTTAACTGCCAAACAGGAAACCAAGGGGGTTTTCACGCGAGGAAATAATTCCTCTTTCAACTCCCATGAAGGTTGTATCTTTCCTTCTTCGCTTTCTCGTAGTTCTTTCTTCATCCTTGGAATACTGAGACGCTGGCGCTGTGGGCCCGGCTGCGGAAATCTGGCTCAAGGTCCGGCACTCCACGTAATGAAGAAGAAGTTTCAGAAGAAGCTTTTTCCTCCTGTGGCCTCGGGGAGGTGTTTTCTTCAACGTCCTCCTGTTTTTTCTATTTTTGACTTAGTCTTCTGGCGGCTCGTATAGCAGTGTCGTACTTCGGTGCTCCAGCCAAACAAAACTACACAAAAAGCTCGTTCAGGTTTCCGTCAGCATCAACAAACGCCTTCACGGGTTCCCAAGTAGCGTCAGAGGCAGGATACCCTGACCACCGTGTTAGCAACCTCCAGCCTTGAGGATAATCCGCCTTGAGAAGCCGTTCCACAATGTCTTAGGAGGCCCATAGTGCCCCCTATCATTTTTTCAAACAACAATTCATGTCGTGCACAGAGCCTAGCCTTTCTGCTTCATAGCCAAGCGTAACGGAGGGGTGGTTCCCAGCCTGGGTGTATGGGGAGGAGGAACGACACGCAATTTAGGGGTGCGAAGCAGCAAAAAGGCACCATTTTGGGCCCCCAAAGCATGCAAGCGCAGCCACTGTTTTTTCCCATTTTGGAGGTCTGAAATACCGAAAATCGACCAGTCGCACCATAAAACTATGTTTCACAGTCTGATATCACAAATGGAGCACGTATTTGGCAACAACAGGTGCTGCGGTTCTTCTAGCACCCGTGGTATTGTAACGGCAATGATGACCTGATATGCACTGCATGTGAAGAAGGTGTCCCCTGTACAAAAGGAGGGTGCAAAGCAGCATTTCTGAAAGGCTGGGCTCTGCAGAGCCCAGAAGGATGAAATTCACTAAAAACAGGGGTAATAGTACAGGGTTGTACACCAACACAACAGTGTACAGGCAAACAGGTAGTAACAGGGCGTGAAATAGGGAATTCCTACTAGCTGGGCTCTGCAGAGCCCAGCTCGATACAGACATCATAAAGCACCCATGAATTACGCTATTGATAAACAAGCCAGACCACCAGTGTAGTAATGGCTACAATAGGCATCGGACTATATCCCCCCCCCCCCAACCCGAAAAAAATTTCAGTCCAATAAGCGATAGACCACCAGAGCACCAGTCATACACAAGGCATGGAAGCTGTACATACTAGTTGACGAGTCTGAGGCACGAACACACACCAAACAAGGCACAGAAGTTGTAAAATCCTTTATGTGCGCTGTAGGAGGTCCGCCAGAACAGCAAAATTGGATGCTGTACTGACTACAGACTGATGTGTCCCCAAATGTGGTTCAGAAGCACGTACTAACACCTGGCCACACAAAGACTCCTCCCCCTTCTAAATCCCGAGCAAATGTTGAACTATCAATAAATGGCTCACACCAACAAAAACCAGCCACAAATCACATCAAAAAATTAAGCATTGCACAGTAGACAGTGTCAAGGCACTGTCCCACATACGCAACCGCTGGAGAAATGAAAAGACACAGGCCCAACAGATCAATGCAATTGAGCATACATGACAGCGCGGAATAAAACGTGGCTCGGCGATAAAAAGCAAACCTGTGCCCAAACTACTCACTTGTCATTGGACTCTGGGCATACCTGGTAAACTCGAAATGACAGACACGTTCATCTGAGCTCTGCAGGCCCCAGGAGCAAGCAACAGAACATGTGAGGACCAAAACAGGGGAAGAAAAGGCATCTGGACTTTGCAGCGCATGGACTGGTAAAAAAATAGCAAGAATTAAAGGATTTGGGGCTCATAGACACGCACCTGGCACCGTATACGCACCAAAATTGTGAACAAAATCGACAGCTGGCACACTGTGTCAACAAGGGACACACCAAAAGAAATGCCAGAGCACAATGTTGTGCTGATACAACCAAATTCACACAGGGACAGTATTGCACTGTTGAGATGAAAGCAACACTGGGTACCACCAGGAGGCATGCAAATTGGCCTGAAACGGCATGCTGGGCTCTGCAGAGGCCAGCAGTACAAAATTGTTCATATTCGGGGGTAAATCAAGCAAATCTGGCAAGCTGGGCTCTGCAGAGCCCAGTTCAGTGCAAATAAAAAAAATGACCGTCAAATTCAGCCACAAACACGTAGAGCGTCAAACAGGCACATCATTCACTGTCCCACAACCATTTGGGACTGCACAGGACAGGCCCAGTCACATCAGGCGCTCACAAAACCAGCACGGTAACACGGTTGCGTCGGTGGTTGTATGTCCGGTATGGTCCAGCGACAGTCATGATCCAGCGGTATTTGGGGCCTCCAGTCACTTGCCGTTGGTCTTGCCGTTCCTCTTGGACAAGCCGACCCGGACACCACGTTTCAGGGTGGCCTGCAGGCCCTCAACTGCCTTTTTTTCCTGCGATGGGGAGGCCCCAGCGGCTGCCGTTGCCAACTTATCCTCCTCTTCTTTCCTCTTGCGATTTGCTCGCTCGTCCTCTTTTACCTTTTTCTCCTTCTCCTTCTCCTCCTTACTCCGGGGGTCGGCCGTCCCGCAGACGGGCTGTTGCCCGTGCCGTTGACCAGATGCATCCAGATGCAGACTCCGAGGGAGGATGGGGGGGGGGGGGTGGGGGCTTGTGGTGCCGAGTTCTTAAAAGGAGCCCTGGCGGGGACCTTGAGTGACCTCGGGCCCAAAGCACGGCCAATTGCCGCCGCACACAAGCAAGGCCGCAAGGCAGAAAACAAAGGCGGCTGACCTACATTCAATGGGGCGCAGTAGTCCCACCGCTTCGCCGGGTCGGTGGTGTAGCACCAGATCCCAGCGTCGCCCGCGGGATTGCGGCAATAATTGGCATCCAATCCGCCGTTCGGGTACTGTGAGGAGGTGTACCCGTGTGCATGGGGGCTCTGGGCGTCCCAGCGTTGGCAAGTGTACCCCATATGGGTCTGGGTCTGGCAGCCACGATAGTCGGCACCGCTAGCCTTTTCCATGTGCTCGTTGCAGTCTGCAGAGGGGAGCACCGCAGCGCGCCAGTGGTGGCTCCCGGTGCCCCAAAAAGAGGTGAAAAATGACCTTCTTCAGCCGGTTTTTTGCCATTTGTCCTGAAAATTCAGGTTGGAGGCTGCTATGCCCAGATGATGTTTGCAAACGCAACCATTGTTTTTTCACAATCAATGGGACACCGATGGGATGCAAATGACCATTGTTGAGCCATATTACAAGCGGTGGCACCGTGCCACAGGCCTTTTTGTGCAAAAAAAAAAAGCCGTTTCCCACGTCATTTCGCACACCGACAGCCATAGGTCCATTGGGATACATAGCGCGGCTCGAATGGACAGATTGTGGTAACTTTCAAGATATCTTTGGGAACAGCAGGCACTTCGGGTTGTGGAGTGTGGACAGTCAGGGGAGCGTTAGCGTGAAACCAATCTATCTTTATACATTACTACACCCCTCGCAACAACCACACGAACCACAACAACCCCAAAAATTGAATGTGAAAAACCAATGCCTCCGTTTGTAAACACAAGCTTGGCACAGCAGCCACCGTCCTAAATTCTCAGGACAAAATGGCCAAAACTGCCGGAAAAAAGCCACCATCGGCTTGTTTTCGGACACCAAGTTGAGAAAAGCTGGTATTTGACGTGCCTATCAATATGGAAAAACAATGGTTCGATTTTGAAACAGAGTGTTTAAGATACATTTTTTGCTTCGGGCTTATCATTAGTTACGATGGTATTCCCTGCTGCAATCATCGCCATGCAGTTTGGTTCGATCAGGTGCATAGCTGGATAGCGAGCACCTGGGACAATAAACTGCGCAGGTGGCATTGGGGGCCATCGCCGCATCGCACAGGTGGGGGTTGTGCATTGAGGCCATGTACTATTTGGCTGCACTCCACATGTTCCAGCCTTGGAATCCGGGTAGGGCGGTCTGGCTTGTGGACCGTCGAAGAATGAATAGCTGACATGTGCCCCACAGTCATTTATCCAGGCTCAGCGAAGCAACATGTGCTTATGCGGCAGTTGCTCATTTCAATAATTATCGCACAAATATTATGGCACCACTCCACCAACCTTGAAGCACTAACTCCCCTTCGTGCTGCAGCGACAGATGGCTACATGCTGATTATTTACAAAAGTGCATCAAGGGCACATGAAACTGCGCACCGCTGTCACACATTGACCAGTTGCTATGCCTCAATGAAGCCAGGAGGCGACTCTGTGAGGTGAAGGGTCAAGTCATGCACACCTGTAAAATGGCAGCCTACATCTCTGTCCCCCTCAAAATGGCCCCCAGAGTCATGATACCTCAAACTGCGAGGTTCAACATTCCTACATTCCTACCACTGCTGCAAACCATGAGTTCATTGTCCTGCCGCCCAGTAGGGCTGGATCTCGCCGTATGTACACACCGCTTCGGATCTTTTCTTCATGTAGCCATCTTGGAGCCTAGGTGGTGCCCTCGCCAAATCCAAGTTTTGAGCCACAAACTCACCGCTGGCGGCCCGGGGCCGTGGCGCCAAATTCGGGAGGTGCCCTCCCAAATCTGCGCAGATTTGGGCCAAAAACAGCCATTTTTCGCCCAAAGCAGCCCTATTAAGGGTTCATAACAGCCAAACGAAGGCAAACGGCTGCTACACTCCACGTGCGGCTTGACTTTCTCGTGACCAAGGGACCTTTGGTGCCCTCTAACTCCACGATATGTCCGAGAAACGGCCCAAAAAGGCGCCAAAAAGCCCTTAAAACTGCGCAATGTGCACCAGCACCCCGAAACCAAGAACGGGCCGTATCTTGAGCTACGTGGCTGAAAAACGAATTCCGAGGGCACCTCGTCCACCCGCAATCCCCCACTTTTTATGGTTTCCAAGCCTCAGAATCGCCCAACGAGACACATACACCCCCGTACCAGTGGTCACTTGGTGCAGCCGGAGGGCCGGCTAGCCCACGCACAGTGGGGGCCAACGGTGGGTCCACCAGGGTCCTGGGGCGAAAAAAAAGATTTTTTCCACAGTTGTTACTAGACCACTTGGGATGCTCAAGCAAGTGTTTTTAAGCCGTTTTGAGCCCGTGGTGGCGCGTTTTGGAAAATCCCAAAATGCCTTGAAAATGGGCCGTTTTGGGACCAATAATGGGTCAAAAATGGGTCAAAAACGCGTTTTTCCAAAAGTGATCCCGGACCATTTGGGGTGCTCAAACAAGTGTTTTTAGCCCGTTTTGAGCCCGTTTTGACCGAGTTTAGCCCTTTCCACCACATGTATGCACCACTTTGTGCCCTTCGTACGTACCTTAGAGCCGTGTGGTGGAGCCACCTAGAGTTGGCAGAGGGGTGTAGATTGGAGGCTATATATATATATATATATATATATATATAGTCATAGTCATAGTCATAACCACTTATCATGCCGTCTACTGGAGTTACCGGGCATCTCCCGCCGACGGGTGGTTCGTGCCTCGCTCGATCCCGTGGGTCCCAGGGCTGCCTGAGGTGGCCCACAGCATGACGGAGGACCCAGAGGACCGGGGATACCGGCCAACCAGGCTTTGGGGGCAGTGCCGACTGCAAAGCGTTAGCATTAGCAACGGCGACGGACGCTGGCCCGTTTGTTCGCCGGGGGTAAAAGGGGGCAAGGCACAGCAACGCAGCAGTACAGCAACAAGCAGAAAGCAAGGGCGTCTCCTACGGGCGCAAAGCAGCAACCAAGGTACAAAGCAGCACGCATGCGGCGAAGCAAGAGCGGACCCCTCGTTGTTCACGTACCCCCGCCACCGTGGAGACGATCACCACCCATGACCCCATGTAATCCATTGCCAGCCGCGTACTCGTAATTGCCCACCACCCATGACTCCGCGTAACCCACTGCCAGCATGCAATAACCCGTAGATGCATAGCCAGGATTTCTGGGAGGCTCCAGCCTAGCCTGGCCCTCAGCCTTCATCGCCTCCATTTCCCCATAATGTACGCCGCCGACCCACCGCACCAGTCCCCCACTATGGTACAGAAACATGGTAGCAACTCTACCTTCTCCGTGGCCCTGAGCTGCACCCACACCCCAGATTTATACCGTGCCGGCACTCCATGTCAGGGGCCAGTACCCAATCAGCCTCGAGGCAACCGCTTGCCCACGTATAATATAACTAGAGGGTCTACAAGGGGGGACGCCGGCCGCCCCGCGACGGGAGTGGCGCAACCCGTGAATATCGCTGGCTGGGATTCGGGCTGGTGGGTGCCGTAGCTTCGTTATCGACCCCCTGTGGGGGTACCCACCAGAGGCTCGCCCCAGGCCGTGGTAACCAGGTCCACCTCATCTGGCCCACATACGTTGCCCTGGCGCCTACCCTTGACCCTTACCTGCACTGATTGGCGAGCTCCCGTGGTTGCGCCTCTTCCGCCACAGCGGCGGCCAGGCCGCAGGTTCGGCCCCCACCGACGACGTGGCGAGCCTACTTATAGCACTGGCCCGCGCGTCACCCCCTGGACCACTCTGCATGTCGCCTCTAGCCGACCGGACAGGCGCCCCCAAGGAGCAAGTGGCTGATGTCCAGACCAAGTGGATTACACGCATTTAGAGGCGACCGCATACTCGGTGCTACGCCGCCGTGTAGTACCGCCGTCACTACGCCGATGCCACCTGCGAGGCGCCACCGCACGCACCACCGCAACCGCAAGGCCATGGTCAGACGGTTAGACAATGTACATGCCCTCAAGCACGGTCCCTCTAGTTTGTTACCGGGGCCAGGGGATGCCCCTGCAATCCCCCTGAGTTGTTAGAGGGGTCAGGGGGGCACCCCAGTACCGCCATGCGACTCGGCGTTGCCCCCACAGTACGGCTCCCCAGTACCGCCGCGCGTCCTCGGTATTCCCACTATACGGACCCCAGTACCGCCGCGCATACACCCGTGACGCCAATACACCGTCACCTGCAACTCCGCGTACGCCTCATGACAGCACCTCCCAGATCTCCACGCCATCCTAAGTACGCCCACCATACAGTCCACCTGACCATCACGCCGTCGCAATCCTCTCTGCACACTTCGCCGCTTTCGGGGTCTGCCGGCTGCTCCCGCAACCCCGTGCAACGCGCCCAGGGGGCGTCGCAACGCCTGCACCGCAGCGCCGGTAGCGATGTCGCTTGCCCCCACACAAACGTGTGAACCCCCGGAGTATCCCGAGCAACTACCCCCGGAACTGCCGTAGCCGGGCCGCCAGTAGAGACCCCGGGGTCATGGGAATACCCTACAAGGGTTTGGGCCTTATTACCCTGGTCGGGACGACCCATGACACCTCACTGTTGTACGCGGCGGCCCGGGGCAAGCGGGTGAAGCACCCCTGTCCGACCCACGGGGGCAGTACGGCTCACCATCAGGCCGGCACGACCTGTCACATCGCGTTGGCCGTCATACGCCGCCTGCCAGTACCGCACACTCAGGCCAAGAGGGCACTGCCTCTCATGTGCCACCCCCTCCGCTGCGTCCAGCATAGGGACGGTGGCAAGCGCACCCACATTTCCCACACCCTGTCAAGCTGCATTACCGCCGGCCCCCACCGCACGGTCACCACTTCCTCCGTGATGCCACAACCAAAGAACCCGCGAGTCACCCCCCAGAGCTGCCCACCACAGCAGTAGGGGCAGGGCTGCCGTCGGCGCATCGGGGCATCTCACCCCTTCCACCCGGACGCTCTTCAGGTCACCCTGGATTGACTTCCAGGCACTTGCGGACATCTGTCCAGAGTGCCGCAGCGCCCACCTCGCCTTAGGCCACCCCCTACCGGCACGCTCCCGACACGTCCCGCATAGTGGGACGGAGGCACATTGATGAACCCATACCTACGTCGTCTCCCTGTACCCGTGGCATTGCTGTGGGAGCACAGACCGCGACGGAACGCAGCTACCAACACAACTCTGCGACCACAGGTCCTGCCACACATCACCGCACGCTTCCTGGAGACCGAGCAAAGCACCTGCCAGCGCGCGTGCAGTGGCACAGCTGGAGCAGGCTGCGCCTCGCTTCCTCCCCCGTGCACACCGGGCGGAGTATCGGCTGTCCGTTGGGCATCACCGGTAGGCTCTCAAGCAGCCGGGGCCACCGCGCATCCTTGGGGCTGTGTGTGCCATGCATCAGGAGCTCCCAACCATAGTCCCGCACGATCTCCCCGATGACATCAACCCCGCCCAGCCCCGGGCCCCTGGCGGACGCGAGAACCAAGCGTTGTCCTCCCGCCCGAGCCTCAACGACCGCCGCTAGGCCCAGGGTATCGAGGGTGTGACGGGCATCGGCAGCCACGTGGTCGTCTGTCTCAGGCAGAGAGAACATGGCCTCCGTGACGTGGCCTTGCACGCCGTCGCCCTGCACTCGTGCCAGTTGCTTGGAGCCCACCAACACGGCCATGGACCGCCGCTCCGTGACCGCTGGAATGGCTCGTAGCAGCTGCCGGTCATACAGCCACAACGTCCCCACGTCGAGCACGACAGCTACTGCCAGGACTGGGAGGCTGCACAGAGGCTGCTGAAAGACCGGCAGCACCTGGCGAGGCCAGCGCAGCACGATCCCCACAGCCGGATGGTTTGCGTACACCTGGAGCCAGGGATCACTGTGGCCGTCAGGGCCCCCCACCAAGGTAACGTACCGTGGCCCACGACTGCGCCGATACCACGCAGGACCACTCCCTGAATGCCGGGAAGTCCCGAGCCATCCAGGAACTGATCCACTGGCTGAAGGCCTGCGCCACTGCCGCCATCCAGTGAGGGAACAAGGACATGGCCTCCTCGTGCGCGATGTACGAGCTGGGCACCAACAGCGCATGCAGCGGTGCCCTCCGAAAGGTCGCCTGCAGGTCGCCGGGGAGGCCGTCGAACGGGTTCCACGGCGGACGCCGTTGGATCCTCCCTGCCGGCGGGCAGAAGGGTGTATCACCTTGCAAGAACGCGTACACTGCCCTCCTTCGATCTTGCATCGGCAGCTGCATGATGTGGGTGAGCCGATGGTTCTTGCGGGCATACACATCTTCCCCAACCTGGACCATGTCCTCCACAAAGAGCTTGGCCTTCGCTGGGCCCCGGGACGACGCCGCCCGCACCGCCGAGAACTGCCGCTTCAGGTCCCCGGGGATGACACCCGCCATCAGGGATTCCGTCCACCTGCAGCCGTGCTCCCTCCACGCCAAGAACTCCACCGCCCTGTCCGTCAGGGGAAGCTCCGCCGTGAACTCCACCTTCACGCCTTCACAGGAGTCGCGCAACCTCCTCGTCCCGCGCACACAGCAAGCGCATGTGGCCAATGTCCTCCTCCGGCCCCCCACAGAAGATACAAGGGGTGGGCCGGTATTGCCACACGCGTGAGCTTCTGCCTCCACCGTCGCATGACCTGCATGGTGGATAAGCGACCGTCACGTGCCCGGAGCATATTCCTGTGCGTTGGGCCGTGGTGCACAGCACCCAGGGGCACCGCCTCACAGGCGCTAGCCAGTGGCGTGTGGGCCTTGGTGTGCGCCGCCAGCGAGCGCCACTCCATCTCCCTGACGAGTTGAAGGGCTTGCATGGAGGGCACACGCGGCTCGAGCTCTCCATCATCTCCAGGCACCAAGAGGATGGCGTGCTCCTTGGGCAGCACGAGATGAACAGGCGGGGCCATTGCACAGGCTGCGGCAGAGTCCGGCGCCTCAAGCGGGACTGCTGCCAAGTGCGAGCTCTGCCGCACCACCCAATGGTGTGGCCCCCCTACTCTGCGTGGTAGCCGCCGCAGCCCCTCCACTATCCAGTTCAGTGCGTGCTGGTTGACCAGATGCGAGGTCGGCCCCTTGATGCCACGTTACAGGGTCTCTTGCGTCCTGCGCAGGTGCGCCCCAATGATGGAGGCATCCACCACGTGCACCGTGCACGCCGACGGGGGCGTGTGCAACAAGTACGCCGCCGCTCCAATCTCCGCCTCCGGGACCGTGCTGTAGATGGCACCCGTCCACGTGGGGCTCCCATGGCTGGCCACCGCCACATTGGTGGCTTCGTCTCCCTGGCGCGACGCGTCAGACGACGTGACTTTGGTCGCCACCGGCACCCAACAGTACCGGCGGGGTTCCAGCCATACCACGTCAGAATGGGGGCTCTGCGTGACTTTTCCCAGGGACGCCGCGCTGGAGGCCGTGAGCTCCGGGGACAGGACCACCTTCGGCTGATACACCGCATGTGGCCTCCAGGCCAGGTCGCATCCGCAGACACATTTGATGGCGTCAAGGGCTGTGGTATACTCTGCTCCCCACACCGTCGTGGAGCAGGAGGGCTGGTACACCACCACAGAGCCCTGTTCCACCGCCCCGCCCTCACGCAACGACGTGATGGCGACATGCGGATCGTGCGGCACGTTGGACATCTGAACCACCTCCGGGACCGAGCACTCATCAGCGTCCGGGACGGGGCCTGCCGGCAGCAGAAGGACGATTGCCCAGTCGCTGCACCCGTGTAACGCTGCTCATGCCCTGGAAAACGCGGGCCGCCCGTGCACAATCCACAGGGGCGATGGGTTTATGCTGCCCCCGGCATGTGGCGTGAGCAGGGGGACAGACGCCGGATCGTCTTGCTGTCCGGTAACCTTCAAAGACATACCCCAGCAGGAACAGGAGGGCGGCTATTGGGACGAACGGCATGGACTGCCCCGGGTTCGCCGTGACCCCCCCTTCCTCCCTGTACCCGCCCACTACATATACGTCCCCTGTAGTGGGCTGCCTATGGTGTTTGCTGGCCTTCTTGCGGCGCACCGGGAGAATTAGACGGTGAGTCAATGGACCAGGCAACTGTAGCCGGAAGACGTCGCGGAGCCCCGTGAACCACACGTGGTCCAGCTGATTGGGCCCCACTCCCGCGAGAGGAAGGTGCAGGTGGTCCTCATGACACTCCTGGAGTTGGACGGCCCATTGCCCAGGTGCAGGACAGGGGAGCCGCGCATGCAGGAGGTCATTTGCGGGATCAGTCAGGGACTGTACCGCCGCGTCCGTGCGGGGCCCCGAGAGAACGCAGATGTCTCTACCCTTGAAGGTGTATGACTGGGATGCCCACTTCCGTCCCGCCCACTGCACCTGCGGCAGATGGGCGTGCACGCACGAGTACACTAACCACGGCATGAGGAGTCCTACACGCAACGTCCCCATCACCCGGAGTACTCTGTCCACCCACGTACTGCCAGCGTGCGTGGCGAATGACGCGGAGGGCACCAGGAGCTGTCCGTACACTCCGTACCGCAAGTGCATATCTCGAAGCATGGCTTGCAGCTCAGTCCGGACCGTCGTCGACCGGTGGTGCGTGAGTTGAGCCAGGGTCGCTACGACAGAGTCGCGGTAGATGACCTGGACATCCGCCAGACGTAACCCATGACCAGACCGCACCGCCACGTTGGACAGGTCCTTGGGCAGCTTCTCGAATTGCAGGGCCGCAGCCTTGATGGCCGCATTCAGCTTGACCAGTGCCTCCGCCGTGTCGGATAGGTACGGCGCCGCGTACCGCACGATGCCCCCAACCACAGCCGCCATCACCTCATGGGGTACCGACGCCGGCCCTAGCGTGTTCTTGCACCAGCCTAGCAGAGCTTCGCACCGGGGTACATGTTTCTCCTTCATGGTTGCTATCCTCTTGGATCAAGGCGTAGGCCTAAGTAGGCACCGTGCCCTTGGCGCGTAAGCACACCCATGGGGCTGCCGCATTCCCTGGGTTCAGGCACACCATGATCGAGGGGATGCGAGCAGTATTGGTATAGGCGCACTTGCTGACGTTGAGGGACATGCCCATGTCCGTGAGGTACTGTGCAATCGCTGCCGCGTACTCCAGGAATTGCGGCAAGGAGTGCGCAATCAACATGAGGTCGTCACAGTACGCTTGAACCAGGGGCGGCACATCATGGCGAGTATCTCCCCGCGCCTTGCAGGCAAGGCTCCTCAGGAGAGGCTCCAAGAGGAGGAGGTAGAGCACAGCGCTCTCCGCACTGCCCTGCCGCAGGCCCCTGTGGAGCCGTATGCTCGGCGTTGGGCCGTGCGCAGTGACGATGCGCACCAGAGACCCGCAGCTGAGGGTGTGGAAGAGCCTGATGAGCTCCCCCGGGACCCCCATGTGGCGCAGGAGGAGCGCCAGCGCCCCATGCGGCGCTGTGTCAAATGCCTTTGACACGTCGAAGGCCAGGACGTGGTTTTCCTCCTGCCCGCGCTGCAGCCTGCGCTGGGCCAGGAACACCGGGGCAGCCGCCGTGGAGCCTAGCATGGCCCCGAACTGCCAGTCCGCAGCCAATCCTTTGCGTGCCAGGACGGCCGTGAACCTCCGCATGAGGGGGGTCATGAGCATCCGCATGTCTTGCTGCCCTAGCGCTATAGGCCTGTACTTGTCCAGGTTTCCTGTGGCCGTACCCTTGGGCATTAGCGAAATAATGGCCTCGTGCCAGGATTCCGGGACGTCCACACCCCGTAGGATGGCCTTGTACGCGTGCACCAGGAGCCCCTGCACCGGCTCAGGCAGCTTTGCTATGAGGGCAGCCGTGACCCGGTTGGACCCCGGAGCCTTGTCGTCCGCCACGGCCTGCTTCACGGCGTCTTTCAGATCCTGCAGAGTGTAGTCCTGCACCGACCTCCATTCCTCCGGCACCCCTCGAGGGATGTGGGCACGGACCTGCCGCTCGAAGACCGGCAGGTTCACAGGCCGCTTGGCGTACAACGCCTCCCAGTACCTGTGGACCTTCACCGATGACGTCCGAGGCTTCCAAGAGCACCTTCTCCGACTCCCGGACGCGTACGGATCACAGGCTTGACGGGGCATAGTTCACCACGCTGATGGCCCCCCGTATCGCTGTCCATCGGAGCTGCAGGTCCGGTACCCTGCCCCGCCAATAGTCCTTTATGGACCTGCGCCTGTTGCTCCTGAGGACATCCCGCAGCTCCTCCACGCCAGTCTCTAGCTGGTGGAGCTGTTGGTCCAAAGCAGCGCGCAGGTCCTCCACCGTGGCAGGGGATAGGTCGGGGTCCACTTGTCGGAGGTGCCGTAGCAAGGCAGCCGCTTCCTTGGAGTGGAGCCCGGCCGTTGCGGCGTCCCGTTGCCACAGCTCATGGGCGCGCCATGCCAGGGCTTGCTGATCTGAGAGGACCTGGGCCAGAGACGCCTCCGTCTCCGCCTGCCCGTACGGGTACCGCGGGCCCATGCCCGACGGCATGCGCACCACCGTGACCCTGGACACGTCGTTGCGGAAGGCGTAGAGCAGGTCAAAGACCGCTTGCACCTCCGACGTGCCCATGGTGGCAGTGTCCTGGTCCGACGAGAGCGACGCCCGCAGCGTCCGATCCTCGCAGGCCCTCTGCAGTACCAGTGCCGCCGCCTCACGAACGGGAGTCCGGGCGTATGGCATGCAGCCTGCCTTGGGCGTGCGAGTAGGCCATCCTGGTGCCCCTCTCTTTGCCGGCCACCGCCAGAGAGATGTCGAGGACCACGGGGCCATGATCCGACCCCAGCGACGTAGGGGACCGTCCCGGCGCCAGGTGCGGGCGCTCACGCGCCGCCCACAGGACCAGCGGCGAGTTCAACAGGAAGGAGTCTAGTCGATGCCCTGCTCTCGTGGGCCTCCTGTCCTCCTCCTCCGCCGGGCCCGCCCTGTGGAACCCACACTGTTCCCACAGGGCTTGGAATCTCCTCGTGGTGCGGTGCCACAGGGACTCCAGCCATACGTTGAAGTCCCCTCCAAGGAGCACGGCCCTGGTGCCTCCCGCGCTTTTGGCCGCCGCGTACATGGCCATGTCAGCTCAGAAGGATGCCTTAAACGCCCAGGAGTCGCCGCCGCTGCCTGGGCCGTGGTCGTTGATGACCGTGAGGGTGCCACCCGCGGTCACCACATCAAGGGCCATGGCCTTGCCTGGCACGATGTCCACGACGTCCCGAACTTCCTCCGCGGCGAACACGTCCGCCCGAAGGGCAATCAAGAGCCCGCCGCGCACCGCTGCCGCTGACGTTGCCTGGGCATCCACCCCCGGGAACGCATGATACCCATGGTGATGCCACTGATTCTCCGAGTGCAGGCCCGTCTCCCGGAAGAGGCCCAGGATGGCACCCTCGGCCTTCGTAATGCCCGCCGCCACCGCCTCACCGTCGAGCATACCTTGGGCCACTGGTACGCCGTCTCCCCGCATCTAGCCCTGGACGTTCCACGACACCGCCGCCCGGGTGTCGGAGGCGGGGGCCCTTCATGGCTGCGCCTTTGGATTAGAGCCCCTCGCCGGATCTGGATCATTGGACGGAGGGGGACCACCCGCGCCCGGCGCGGGCTGCTGGCGAGACGGCCCCTGTCCCCGTGGGTCACCGCGTGAGGTGGCCGCCGTCGGCCTAGACCCGACAGATGCAGTGGTCGCCCCCGCGGCCCCCGCCGCTCGACGTACTTGCTCCTGCGCTTCCCGTAGAAGTCGTCGCTCCACGCTGTGACCCAACTGCCCCATACTGTGCCGCCGGCTGCGACACTCCTTGCCCCCCCGCAGGGCGGGCACTCGTGGGCATCGCGAGCGCTCTGCGCCGATGCGAAAGGCCCCCCTTGGCCTCCTGGCATGATGCCGGCCAGCATGGCTATCGCCTGGTCCCGTTGAGCCGGATCAGCCCCATGGTCCCGCTGAAGGTGGTCCAGCAGGTCCTTGGGGTGGAGGTGGGCGGGCCGGCAGTGCTTGCCGGCTTTCCACGAGCAGTGACCAGGTCCATCCAGCCGAGACCAGGGGCAGACGTTGATCCCCTCTGATCCACGCTGCTCCGTGGCCAGGTCGCCGCCGAAGTGCCGCACTACGTACCGAATGTTGGCATAGCTGCCATACTAAGGTGGGGGGCTCCTCTTGGGCGGCGGGTTGGGCGCTACCTTGGCACCCGGCCCCGCCGTAGCGGCCGGGGGTGCCGCAGGCCGAACCGGCGGCACGCCTGGTGGTTGCGGCAGGTGCAGCATCCCCCCTACGGGAAACTGCTCCTCCACTCAGCGGCGCCAAGCGTCGGCGAACTTCTCCCGGTCACCCTCGACCTTCCACCTGGACGTGGAGAACGCCCGGAGCCACAGCCCCATGTCCTCCGCCATGACCAGGCGGAGGGCATCTCCTCCGCTCTGCCGAGCCTACCACAGTCCCTTGGAGGTACAGCGCCGTGCCTCCGTCGCCACTGAGAGCACCAAGGTGCCGGGCCTCCAGGTCCGCGGGGCGGACCGTGAGCACCGTGCCCTCCCCGCGATCGTACAGGCGCAATGCTGAGGAGTGGGGTTCCAGCGCCACTACGACCCAACACCACGCCCGCGACACACTGTGCAGCAGTGCCAGCGAGGCTGCTGGCCTGTTGCTGGAGGACTGTGCCGCCGGTGCCCTGGGGAGGGCCGCCACTTGCCCCTGCAGCGCCCTGCACATGACAGCTGCATGCTCAGCTTGCCACATGTTGCTCGGGGACACAGGCCAGACGTCCTGCCCCTGGACCTTCGGCGGTCGCGTTACCTCCACGAAGACCGCTGGCGCCTGCGGGATGTCCCCGGCAGTGCACCCGTTGCCCCTGCGCACCGGGCCCAGCTCCTTGAGGCACTCGCTGCACACCATGTAGCAGGCCGGGCCCCTCGACTGCTGCCTCCTGAGTCGGCACGCCCCGGGCAACCCCACGTTGTGCGGGACGTCCGCCACGTCCAAGGGTGCGCGGGGCGCTGGCAGGGCATCCAGCACCGCAGCGGGCAGCTCTCCTAGGGACGGCAGACGCGCGATGGGCCCCATGTCCCTGTTGAGGACCACCGCTGCCACCCACCGTGCCCGGTCTCGGCACCCTGAGAAGGGGCTGCTGCACCTCTGCTGCCTGGGCCGTCGCCAGCAGATGCTCTGCACCAGGCCCCTCCGCCCTCTGGCCCGTGGGTACCATGCGCATCGTCCGGACCGCCATGTCCCATGTGTGCGGCCACTGGGGCGGGGCCCCCGACACCACAGGCCGGTTCAGCGGGTCCACGGTCAACTGCATGTCAAGGGCCAGAAGGTGGTGGGCCGTCCAGTGCCGCATGCTCGGTGTCTCCGACCGGTTGAGGTACACCGCCTCCGAGCCGCCCAGCTCGACGTACCTCGCAATGAGGAGGGCAGCCGGGGTTTGGTCGTGCCGCTGGCCCTCCCACCCCTCCCTCAGGAGCATCACGGCGTGGGGGGCCAGGCACTGCACCACGTCGGCTGCCAGCGCGACCACGTCGTCGCTGAGCTCCACCCCATGGTCCGCGGCCACCAAGAAGTGTTGCCTGGGCTTGCAGTACAAGCGTTCCAGGGCGCCAGACATCTCAGCTGGCGGTGGGGAGGCGTCTCCGCAGTCCCGCAGCCAGGGGAGTGCGCCCGGGAGATGCCGTCCTGCTCCTCCTGACCAGACGGCGGCCCTGAGGATCGGCAGGTCGCGCCAGACAGCCCTAGCGATCGGATCGCGCCAGGGCTGAGGCCTGTCGGCTCCCCATTCGAGGACAGCCACCACCACATGCGTGGTCACGGGCTCCGCTGTGAGCTGCAACGCCATCCCCCCGTCTGTCTCGATCACCGTGCCCTGCGGGGCAGTGAAGACGTGGGTACCGGTCCCACGGACCGCCACCCATCCCCACAAGACCGCCACGGTCTCCCAGCCGGGGTGGCTTGTCCTCCCGGGGAGGACCACCACCGGCGGGCATGGGCTGTTGGCGGCCCATACGCGCCATTCCACCCCTACCAGACGCTCGTGGCCATGGGGCCGGAATGCCTGGGGCCATGCGTCCGGGACTTGGCGATGGATGGCGCTCCACACATCAGCTCCGTCAGCCCGTGTGAACTACAGTCCCTCCAGGATGTCCCTTTCCACGGGACTGGGGAGGCGGGCAGTGCGAACCTCCAGTCCCCGCCCCAGGTGTAGCCCTGGCCCCTCTCGATCCCCCAGCAGCGAGACATCCGGGTCCGCGGCCGCAAGGCGGGCCGCCACCGTGGGAAGGTGCAGGGAGACAGTCCACGGCTGGACGGAGACGGGCTCGCGCGGGAGGTCAGGGCAGGCCGCCACAACACTGCCATCCCTCGCCCAGTGGAGCGCCCTGTTCCACCACTGCGCCCACGTACCGGGCGCTGTGGGCAACGACCAGGACAGGTACGTCATGACCGCCTTAGCCTGCCACTCGCGTGGGTCCATGCCGGCAAGATGTGTGTGCCACGTGCACACCCACCCCAGGTTGGCCTCCTGGACGGCGACCATGTCCCTCCACGGGACCACCGGGAACGGGGTGAGCAGGGCCGCCATGCCACATGGCAACGCCACCGCCCACTCGGTCAGGCCCTCGCTCTCCACCGCGTACCCCACCGCCGGGAGCCCTCCCCCTTGTGCCTTTGCCACCACTTCACGCATCAGCGTTCCGTGGCTCCGGCTGAGGCTCTGGCTCCGGCCCTGGCTGAGGGCCCCCACACGAGCCATGGCCTGGACGATCAGGACCAAATCCTGGGGCACTCCCTGCGGCACCGGCGGTTGGGGCCGGGCATATCGGCAGGCATCCCCCCGCATGCACCACCCCTTGGCCTAGTGCCTGCAGGTTTCCACCTCCCACGTATTCGGCCCAGCCTTGTCCGCCACTCCCAGCTCCTGTGGCCCCACCTCATGTGCCTCCTTCGCCCCCATGAACTCCGGCTCCTCGTCCTGCTCCATGGCGTCCTGTGCCCCGTCACTCATCCTGCGTTGGTCCTCCTCTTCCAGCGCCTCCGTCGTCGGCGGCGGGCCTGCTGCACCCGTGATCCTCGTCAGGGCCGCCGGCACAAGGACCTGCACGTCCACCTCCTCCCCGGCCACCTCCGGCTGGTCCTGCTCCTGCTCCCCCTCCGTGGGCTGCTCCTCCCCCACCGCGTCACCGTCATGGCTTGCCTCCTCATCACCCTCCACCGGGACCGCGTGCGGCTCAGACTCTTGGGGGTCTGCGCCCGAGTCGAGGCGCGTGCCCACCACCACCAACAGCCTGAGGTCGCCGCCGCGACCCTCAAGGCGCCAGCTGCTGGAGGTGAGGACGATGACCACGTCATCACCAGCCAGCAGCAGGCGGTCCGTGCCGAACACGACCTCTGCGCCCTCGGGTTGCATCGCCACCAGGAGCGCATGGGACCCCAGCGCCTGGGGCGTGAGGGGCCTCATGGCCTGCTCGCGACGCCAAGCGTCAGCTCCACCCCGCCACAGGGCCACGTACAGGCCGTCGTCCCGTCGCACGTCCTCAAACCCCGCCTCGTCGAGCAGGCGCCCCACCGACAGGCGCACCGACAGGGGGAGGCCTTCCTGGGGCTCGGCCGCCCGGACATCACCGGGGTGGTGACCCAGGACCGCCGCGTCCCCCAACTGGACGCTCCGGACCTGGCCGTCGTCCGGGGGCCCGGCCACCAGGTCCACCTCCCGGGCGACCTGCCCTGGGCGCTGGAGCTCGTAGCGCTCCAGGGCGCCTGCCAGCATCCCTGCCTCCCGCCTCCCCGTACCCGTGAGGCTGTGCCTGTGGGCACCTTCGGCCGCATGGAACCTGCAGTGCCGCTGCTCACAGCTCCCCAGGGGAGGGGGCGGCACCGCAGTGGGCATGGGCAGCAGCGGCGCGTTCGCCGGGTCCACGTCCATGCCGGCCTAGACGTCGGGCCCGGCGTCGTCCTCGTACATGAGGGCCAGCGCCGACTCGCCGGGCCCGTACGCCTCTTCGTCCCCCTTGTTCTCCGCCTCTTGCTCTTCCTCCGCCCCGTCTCCGCCTGCAATCACCGCTGGCGGCGTGTCCGGCCGCGGGGGGAAGGTCGCCAGAGGCCGCTCGTCGGCGCCTCCGCCCCTTGCCGCCTCCACCGCGTCCAGCCGTGCCCGCAGGTTGTCGGGCAGCCGGGCACAGCTGGTGCCCGCATGGAGGTCCATGCTGTACACCAGTCCCGCCGGACACGGCTCACCCGGTGCCACCTGGCGCCATTCCCGCCACTCCCACATCCAGTCCTCCACTCCTTCAACCTTGGCACGCTCCCCACTTGGCTCCACGACCCCACCGCCCATCACCTGTGCTTGCGTCTCCTGTACTCCCCGCCCTGTATCCTGTCCCCCCGAGTCAGCCCTCTCCGACGGCTCCTCTTTGGCCTCCCCCGTCCTTGGGGCGACAGCTGCGAGTGCCTGCGCGATCAACTCGCCAACGTCAGCCTCACTCCCCGTTTCCGCCTGCGTGGCTCCCTCGCTTCCTGCGGCTTCCCGTCGGTACGCGTCCAAAGCCTGCGCGAGCATCTGGCTGATGTCCCGCGGGCCGGCCGCAGCCGCTTCCTGCGCCGCATTCGCCGCCTGCACCTCCGCTGTAGGTCCCCCCATGGGGGTCGCGTCCTGCACCCCATGCGTCGGAGGCGGACCACCCGGTACCGGCATGGGCCCTCCCGGCACCACGGGCGGAGCCCCTCGCGGCACGGCCGGATCCGGTGCCGGGGCCGCCTGCGGTGGAGGTCCCGTTGCAGTAGGTCCCGCCAGGGGCACCGCCAGGGGTGGCGCAGTCGCCTGCGCCCCCGGGGCCCCAACGGCAGCCGTTCCCCCCGCCGCGCCTTGGGGCACGCGATGCGCCTCCCCTTGCGACCCACCCAGCTGCTGGACCCCCGGTCCTGGCGCAGGCACTGACGGGGGCGCAGATGTCGCAGATGATGCAGATGACGCAGCCACCGTCGGACCCCCCACTGGCGCCGCGGGGAGAACCGGTACCACATGTTGTGGCGGCTGAGCGAACGCATGCTGCTGTTGCTGCAAGGGATGTGGGTATGCCACATGCTGGTGCGGATGGCGATGGTGGTGGTGATGGTAATGGTGATGGTGGACGGGGAGCTGTGGCAAAGCAGTCGGGTGTACGTGTTGGTGTGGGAAGTGATGCTGCATCATGGGGAACCCGATGGGGTGGTGGAGGAGGTGATGGTGATGGAGTTGCCGGTGGTGGTGGGCCCCAAAAGGCGGGAATGGCAGGGGCACGAGGCCTGGGGGCGGTGGCATCGGAAACGCACCCGGCGCCGCATACCCCGGCCAACCCGCCACCGGCCCCATCGGGGGCCGCCCGCGCTGCGCGTCCTGGAGCTGTCCGAGATCATCTTGTAGACGTCGGAGTAGTCGGTTGAGCAAGTGTACCCCGAATGGCACCATGCCTGCTGCGAACTGCGCCTGAATGTCAGGCGCATTGTACGGGGGGGGATCGCGGGCCAACACCTGCCGCAAGCAGATGTCGACTAAATGGTCCCATCAGTTGTCCCTGGCCGGACGATCTGCGTCCACGCGCGCCTGGAACGCTACATATGTGTGCGGCCCGTGTCTGACGAGATCAGACACGGTGTCTACCAGGCGCCGGGCACGTCACCGGAAGGCCGACAACTCCACGGGATTGGTGGGGACAGGTAGCGACATTTAGCTATGGACACGGGTGAACGGGTGGACCCGGTGGCCCGTCCCGCGTGCTGCTGGCTGCATGATGCACGACACATTGCACGACACGGTTGCACTCCCTCCTTTCGTGCTCCCCCCCCTCCCCTTTCTTGCTCCGTTGCCTTTGGTGTCACCCCCTTTGTGCTCGCCTCTGGACTACCCGGGTTTTGGTGGGTGTGTGGTGTGGTGGGATTGGGGGGGCGGGGGGGCTGCTTGACGCTGGCTCGGGTCCCCCCCCCTGGAGTTTCCCCTTGGGGGGGCCGATGCATGCACTCCCCGTCAGGGTGTAACTCTGTTGTACGGGCCGTCCATTTGTACCAACTTCGTACAAATGGACCTGCGTCGTAACCAGGTACTCCGGCCGTTCCCCACACCGGGGTCGGGTACACTGTGGGTCGCAGGGGAGTACTTGCGGGATAGGCGCATCTCTTGCCTATCCCGATGGACGGTGTGCCCCACCCGCAGCCCCTCACAGGTAACGAACCGCAGTACGTGCCGTGGGGAGTGCTCCTGGTCAGGCCCATTGGCCACCCCCCCAGGCCGGTGCCACCTCGGGCCGCTGACCAACGGTCCCGGGCGTATCCCACCTTATTGCGTGTGCTCAGGTGGGGCCGTATATATATATATATATATATATATATACATATATATATATATATATATATATATATATATATATATATATACATATATTACTACACCCCTCTCCCCTTAAATTTAGCTAACAACAAGCAACAACAAGCAACAACAAGCACGTCACCATTCCGTTTTGGCCATTGCCCCTTCCCATCGCCTCTGGCTTGACCCTACTTTGGCTATCCTAGAGCCTAGGTGGTGGCCTTGCCAAATCCAAGTTTTGAGCCAGAAACTCACCGGTGGCGGCCCGGGGCGTGGGCGCCAAGTCGGGAGGTGCCCTCCCAAAACTGCGCATTTTGTGCCCCAAAACACCCTTTTTTGGCCCAAAACGGCCCCAAAACCCACTCAAAACGACCAAACGAAGGCAAACGGTTGCTACACTCCATGTGCGGCTTGACTTCACCGTGTCAAAGAGCCTCTAGTGCATTTCAACTCCACGATATGTCCGAGAAAGGGCCCAAAAAGGCGCCAACAAGCCCCAAAATTTGCGCTATGTGCACCAACACCCCGAAACCAAGCACGGGCCGTATCTTGGGCTACGTGGCTCAAAATCCGATTTTGAGGGCACCTAGTCCACCCGCAACCCCCCACTTTTGGTGGTTTCCAAGCCTCAGAATCACCCAACGAGACGCCTAGTACCCCCGTACCTGTGGTCACTTGGTGCAGCCGGAGGGCAGCCCGGCCCGCGCACGGCGGGGGCCAACGGTAGGTCCACCGGGGTCCCCGGGGCGAAAAAACGAATTTTTTCAAAGTTGTTCCTAGACCACTTGGGATGCTCAAACAAGTGTTTTTAGGCCTTTTGAGCCCATGGGGGCGCGTTTTGGCCCATGCAAAATCCCAAAATGCCTTGAAAATGCGCCGTTTTGGGACCAAAAGTGGGTCAAAAATGGTTCAAAAACGCATTTTTCCAAAAGTGATCCTGGACCATTTGGGATGCTCAAACAAGTGTTTTTAGCCATCTTGAGCCCGTGGTGACGCGTTTTGGCCCATGCAAAATCCCAAAATGCCTTGAAATTGGGCCGTTTTGGGACCAAAAATGCGCCAAAAATGGGTCGAAAACGCGTTTTTCCAAAAGTGATCCTCAACCACTTGGGATGCTCAAACAAGTGTTTTGAGCCCATTTTGAGCACATTTTGATGGGGTTTAGCCCCTTCCACCACATGTATGCACCACGTTGTGCCCTTCGCACGTACCTTAGAGCCGTATAGCGGAGCCACCTAGAGTTGGGGAGAGGGGTGTAGATTGGAGGATATATATATATGTATATATATATATATATATATATATATATATATATATATATATATATATATATATATATATATATATATATATATATATATATATTACTACACCCCTCTCCCCTTAAAGCTAGCTAACAAGCAAGCAAGCAAGCAACAAGCAAGCAACAACAACAAGCACTTCTCCTTTCCGTTTGGCATTGCTCGGCCTCATCGCTCCGGGCTCTACTCTACTCTAGCCATCCTAGAGCCTAGGTGGTGGCCTTGCCAAATCCAAGTTTTGAGCCAAAAACTCACCGGTGGTGCCCCGGGGCGGGGGCGCCAAGTCGGGAGGTGCCCTCCCAAAACTGCGCATTTTGTGCCCCAAAACAGCCTTTTTGGCCCAAAACGGCCCCGAAACCCAGTCATAACGGCCAAATGAAGGCAAACTGTTCCTACACCCCACGTGCGGCCTGGCTTCACCGTGTCAAAGAGCCTCTAGTGCCCTTCAAATCGACGATATGTCCGAGAAACGGGCCCAAAAAGGCGCCAAAAAGCCCCAAAATCTGCGCAATGTGCACCAACACCCCGAAACCAAGCACGGGCCGTATTTTGGGCTACGTGACTCAAAATCCGATTCCGAGGGCACCTATTCCCACCGCAACCCCCCCCTTCTTGTGGTTTCCAAGCCTCAGAATCGCCCAACGAGACGCCTAGACCCCCGTACCAATGGTCACTTGGTGGAGCCGGAGGGCAGCCCGGCCCGCGCACGGCGGGGGCCAACGGTAGGTCCACCAGGGTCCCCGGGGCGAAAAAAATCATTTTTTTCAACGTTGTTGTCAGACCACTTGGGATGCTCAAACAGGTGTTTTTAGCCCATTTTGAGCCCGTGGTGATGCGTTCCCAAATCCCAAAATGCCTTGAAAATGGGCCGTTTTGGGACCAAAAATGCGTCAAAAATGGGTCAAAAACGCGTTTCTCCAAAAGTGATCCGGGACCATTTGGGATGCTCAAACAAGTGTTTTTAGCCCATTTTGAGCCGTGGTGACGTGTTTTGGCCCATGGAAAATCCCGAAATGCCTTGAAAATGGGCCATTTTGGGACCAAAAGTGGGTCAAAAATGGGTCAAAAACGCGTTTTTCCAAAAGTGATCCTCAACCATTTGGGATGCTCAAACAAGGGTTTTATCCCATTTTGAGCCCCTGGTGACGTGTTTTGGTCCATGGAAAGTCCCAAAATGCCTTGAAAATGCGCCGTTTGGGGACCAAAAGTGGGTCAAAAATGGTTCAAAAACGCATTTTTCCAAAAGTGATCCTGGACCATTTGGGATGCTCAAACAAGTGTTTTTAGCCCATCTTGAGCACATTTTGATGGGGTTTAGCCCCTTCCACCACATGTATGCACCACGTTGTGCCCTTCGCACGTACCTTAGAGCCGTATAGCGAGCCACCTAGAGTTGGGGAGAGGGGTGTAGATTGGAGGATATATATATATGTATATATATTATATATATATATATATATATATATATATATATATATATATATATATATATATATATATATATATATATATATATATATATATATATATATATATATATATATATATATATTACTACCCCCTCTCCCCTTAAAGCTAGCTAACAAGCAAGCAAGCAAGCAACAAGCAAGCAACAACAACAAGCACTTCTCCTTTCCGTTTTGGCCATTGCTCGGCCTCATCGCTCCGGGCTCTACTCTACTCTAGCCATCCTAGAGCCTAGGTGGTGGCCTTGCCAAATCCAAGTTTGAGCCAAAAACTCACCGGTGGTGCCCCGGGGCGGGGGCGCCAAGTCGGGAGGTGCCCTCCCAAAACTTGGCCATTTGTGCCCCAAAACAGCCTTTTTGGCCCAAAACGCCCCGAAACCCAGTCATAACGGCAAATGAAGGCAAACTGTTCCTACACCCCACGTGCGGCCTGGCTTCACCGTGTCAAAGAGCCCTCTAGGCCCTTCAAATCGACGATATGTCCGAGAAACGGCCCAAAAAGGCGCAAAAAGCCCAAAATCTGCGCAATGTGCACCAACACCCCGAAACAAGCCGGGCCGTATTTTGGGCTACGTGACTCAAAATCCGATTCCGAGGGCACCTATTCCCACCGCAACCCCCCCTTCTTGTGGTTTCCAAGCCTCAGAATCGCCCAACGAGACGCCTAGACCCCCGTACCAATGGTCACTTGGTGGAGCCGGAGGGCAGCCCGGCCGGCCCCGGCGGGGGCCAACGGTAGGTCCACCAGGGTCCCCGGGGCGAAAAAATCATTTTTTTCAACGTTGTTGTCAGACCACTTGGGATGCTCAAACAGGTTGTTTTTAGCCCATTTTGAGCCCGTGGTGATGCGTTCCCAAAATCCCAAAATGCCTTGAAAATGGGCCGTTTTGGGACCAAAAATGCGTCAAAAATGGGTCAAAAACGCGTTTCTCCAAAAGTGATCCGGGACCATTTGGGATGCTCAAACAAGTGTTTTTAGCCCATTTTGCGCCCGTGGTGACGTGTTTTGGCCCATGGAAATCCCGAAATGCCTTGAAAATGGGCCATTTTGGGACCAAAAGTGGGTCAAAAATGGGTCAAAAACGCGTTTTTCCAAAAGTGATCCTCAACCATTTGGGATGCTCAAACAAGGGTTTTTATCCCATTTTGAGCCCCTGGTGACGTGTTTTGTCCATGGAAAGTCCCAAAATGCCTTGAAAATTGCGCCGTTTTGGGACCAAAAGTGGGTCAAAAATGGTTCAAAAACGCATTTTTCCAAAAGTGATCCTGGACCATTTGGGATGCTCAACAAGTGTTTTTAGCCCATCTTGAGCACATTTTGATGGGGTTTAGCCCCTTCCACCACATGTATGCACCACGTTGTGCCCTTCGCACGTACCTTAGAGCCGTATAGCGGAGCCACCTAGAGTTGGGAGAGGGGTGTAGATTGGAGGATATATATATATGTATATATATATATATATATATATATATATATATATATATATATATATATATATATATATATATATATATATATATATATATATATATATATATATATATATATATATATATATATATTATATTACTACACCCCTCTCCCCTTAAAGCTAGCTAACAAGCAAGCAAGCAAGCAACAAGCAAGCAACAACAACAAGCACTTCTCCTTTCCGTTTTGGCCATTGCTCGGCCTCATCGCTCCGGGCTCTACTCTACTCTAGCCATCCTAGAGCCTAGGTGGTGGCCTTGCCAAATCCAAGTTTTGAGCCAAAAACTCACCGGTGGTGCCCCGGGGCGGGGGCGCCAAGTCGGGAGGTGCCCTCCCAAAACTGCGCATTTTGTGCCCCAAAACAGCCTTTTTTGGCCCAAAACGGCCCCGAAACCCAGTCATAACGGCCAAATGAAGGCAAACTGTTCCTACACCCCACGTGCGGCCTGGCTTCACCGTGTCAAAGAGCCCTCTAGTGCCCTTCAAATCGACGATATGTCCGAGAAACGGCCCAAAAAGGCGCCCAAAAGCCCCAAAATCTGCGCAATGTGCACCAACACCCCGAAACCAAGCACGGGCCGTATTTTGGGCTACGTGACTCAAAATCCGATTCCGAGGGCACCTATTCCCACCGCAACCCCCCCCTTCTTGTGGTTTCCAAGCCTCAGAATCGCCCAACGAGACGCCTAGACCCCCGTACCAATGGTCACTTGGTGGAGCCGGAGGGCAGCCGGCCCGCGCACGGCGGGGGCCAACGGTAGGTCCACCAGGGTCCCCGGGGCGAAAAAAATCATTTTTTCAACGTTGTTGTCAGACCACTTGGGATGCTCAAACAGGTGTTTTTAGCCCATTTTGAGCCCGTGGTGATGCGTTCCCAAAATCCCAAAATGCCTTGAAAATGGGCCGTATTGGGACCAAAAATGCGTCAAAATGGGTCAAAAACGCG
>OZ038383.1:128842975-128892481 GCA_964036045.1 Eutreptiella sp. 'Long Island Sound 2002'
TCCCTCAACCACTTGGGATGCTCAAACAAGTGTTTTTGAGCCCATTTTGAGCACATTTTGATGGGGTTTAGCCCCTTCCACCACATGTATGCACCACGTTGTGCCCTTCGCACGTACCTTAGAGCCGTATAGCGGAGCCACCTAGAGTTGGGGAGAGGGGTGTAGATTGGAGGATATATATATATGTATATATATATATATATATATATATATATATATATATATATATATATATATATATATATATATATATATATATATATATATATATATTACTACACCCCTCTCCCCTTAAAGCTAGCTAACAAGCAAGCAAGCAAGCAACAAGCAAGCAACAACAACAAGCACTTCTCCTTTCCGTTTTGGCCATTGCTCGGCCTCATCGCTCCGGCTCTACTCTACTCTAGCCATCCTAGAGCCTAGGTGGTGGCCTTGCCAAATCCAAGTTTTGAGCCAAAAACTCACCGGTGGTGCCCCGGGGCGGGGGCGCCAAGTCGGGAGGTGCCCTCCCAAAACTGCGCATTTTGTGCCCCAAAACAGCTTTTTTGGCCCAAAACGGCCCCGGAAACCCAGTCATAACGGCCAATGAAGGCAAACTGTTCCTACACCCCACGTGCGGCCTGGCTTCACCGTGTCAAAGAGCCCTCTAGTGCCCTTCAAATCGACGATATGTCCGAGAAACGGCCCAAAAAGGCGCCAAAAAGCCCCAAAATCTGCGCAATGTGCACCAACACCCCGAAACCAAGCACGGGCCGTATTTTGGGCTACGTGACTCAAAATCCGATTCCGAGGGCACCTATTCCCACCGCAACCCCCCCCCTTCTTGTGGTTTCCAAGCCTCAGAATCGCCCAACGAGACGCCTAGACCCCCGTACCAATGGTCACTTGGTGGAGCCGGAGGGCAGCCCGGCCCGCGCACGGCGGGGGCCAACGGTAGGTCCACCAGGGTCCCCCGGGGCGAAAAAAATCATTTTTTTCAACGTTGTTGTCAGACCACTTGGGATGCTCAAACAGGTGTTTTAGCCCATTTTGAGCCCGTGGTGATGCGTTCCCAAAATCCCAAAATGCCTTGAAAATGGGCCGTTTTTGGGACCAAAAAATGCGTCAAAAATGGGTCAAAAACGCGTTTCTCCAAAAGTGATCCGGGACCATTTGGGATGCTCAAACAAGTGTTTTTAGCCCATTTTGAGCCCGTGGTGACGTGTTTTGGCCCATGGAAAATCCCGAAATGCCTTGAAAATGGGCCATTTTGGGACCAAAAGTGGGTCAAAAATGGGTCAAAAACGCGTTTTTCCAAAAGTGATCCTCAACCATTTGGGATGCTCAAACAAGGGTTTTTATCCCATTTTGAGCCCCTGGTGACGTGTTTTGGTCCATGGAAAGTCCCAAAATGCCTTGAAAATGCGCCGTTTTGGGACCAAAAGTGGGTCAAAAATGGTTCAAAAACGCATTTTTCCAAAAGTGATCCTGGACCATTTGGGATGCTCAAACAAGTGTTTTTAGCCCATCTTGAGCACATTTTGATGGGGTTTAGCCCCTTCCACCACATGTATGCACCACGTTGTGCCCTTCGCACGTACCTTAGAGCCGTATAGCGGAGCCACCTAGAGTTGGGGAGAGGGGTGTAGATTGGAGGATATATATAATGTATATATATATATATATATATATATATATATATATATATATATATATATATATATATATATATATATATATATATATATATATATATATATATATATATATATATATATATATATATATTACTACACCCCTCTCCCCTTAAAGCTAGCTAACAAGCAAGCAAGCAAGCAACAAGCAAGCAACAACAACAAGCACTTCTCCTTTCCGTTTTGGCCATTGCTCGGCCTCATCGCTCCGGGCTCTACTCTACTCTAGCCATCCTAGAGCCTAGGTGGTGGCCTTGCCAAATCCAAGTTTTGAGCCAAAAACTCACCGGTGGTGCCCCGGGGCGGGGGCGCCAAGTCCGGGAGGTGCCCTCCCAAAACTGCGCATTTTGTGCCCCAAAACAGCCTTTTTTGGCCAAAACGGCCCCGAAACCCAGTCATAACGGCCAAATGAAGGCAAACTGTTCCTACACCCCACGTGCGGCCTGGCTTCACCGTGTCAAAGAGCCCTCTAGTGCCCTTCAAATCGACGATATGTCCGAGAAACGGCCCAAAAAGGCGCCAAAAAGCCCCAAAATCTGCGCAATGTGCACCAACACCCCGAAACCAAGCACGGGCCGTATTTTGGGCTACGTGACTCAAAATCCGATTCCGAGGGCACCTATTCCCACCGCAACCCCCCCTTCTTGTGGTTTCCAAGCCTCAGAATCGCCCAACGAGACGCCTAGACCCCCGTACCAATGGTCACTTGGTGGAGCCGGAGGGCAGCCCGGCCCGCGCACGGCGGGGGCCAACGGTAGGTCCACCAGGGTCCCCGGGGCGAAAAAAATCATTTTTTTCAACGTTGTTGTCAGACCACTTGGGATGCTCAAACAGGTGTTTTAGCCCATTTTGAGCCCGTGTGATGCGTTCCCAAAATCCCAAAATGCCTTGAAATGGGCCGTTTTGGGACCAAAATGCGTCAAAAATGGGTCAAAAACGCGTTTCTCCAAAAGTGATCCGGGACCATTTGGGATGCTCAAACAAGTGTTTTTAGCCCATTTTGCGCCCGTGGTGACGTGTTTTGGCCCATGGAAAATCCCGAAATGCCTTGAAAATGGGCCATTTTGGGACCAAAAGTGGGTCAAAAATGGGTCAAAAACGCGTTTTTCCAAAAGTGATCCTCAACCATTTGGGATGCTCAAACAAGGGTTTTTATCCCATTTTGAGCCCCTGGTGACGTGTTTTGGTCCATGGAAAGTCCCAAAATGCCTTGAAAATGCGCCGTTTTGGGACCAAAAGTGGGTCAAAAATGGTTCAAAAACGCATTTTTCCAAAAGTGATCCTGGACCATTTGGGATGCTCAAACAAGTGTTTTTTAGCCCATCTTGAGCACATTTTGATGGGGTTTAGCCCCTTCCACCACATGTATGCACCACGTTGTGCCCTTCGCACGTACCTTAGAGCCGTATAGCGGAGCCACCTAGAGTTGGGGAGAGGGGTGTAGATTGGAGGATATATATATATGTATATATATATATATATATATATATATATATATATATATATATATATATATATATATATATATATATATATATATATATATATATATATATATATATATATATATATATATATATATATTACTACACCCCTCTCCCCTTAAAGCTAGCTAACAAGCAAGCAAGCAAGCAACAAGCAAGCAACAACAACAAGCACTTCTCCTTTCCGTTTTGGCCATTGCTCGGCCTCATCGCTCCGGGCTCTACTCTACTCTAGCCATCCTAGAGCCTAGGTGGTGGCCTTGCCAAATCCAAGTTTTGAGCCAAAAACTCACCGGTGGTGCCCCGGGGCGGGGGCGCCAAGTCGGGAGGTGCCCCTCCCAAAACTGCGCATTTGTGCCCCAAAACAGCCTTTTTTGGCCCAAAACGGCCCCGAAACCCAGTCATAACGGCCAAATGAAGGCAAACTGTTCCTACACCCCACGTGCGGCCTGGCTTCACCGTGTCAAAGAGCCCTCTAGTGCCCTTCAAATCGACGATATGTCCGAGAAACGGCCCAAAAAGGCGCCAAAAAGCCCCAAAATCTGCGCAATGTGCACCAACACCCCGAAACCAAGCACGGGCCGTATTTTGGGCTACGTGACTCAAAATCCGATTCCGAGGGCACCTATTCCCACCGCAACCCCCCCCTTCTTGTGGTTTCCAAGCCTCAGAATCGCCCAACGAGACGCCTAGACCCCCGTACCAATGGTCACTTGGTGGAGCCGGAGGGCAGCCCGGCCCGCGCACGGCGGGGGCCAACGGTAGGTCCACCAGGGTCCCCGGGGCGAAAAAAATCATTTTTTTCAACGTTGTTGTCAGACCACTTGGGATGCTCAAACAGGTGTTTTTAGCCCATTTTGAGCCCGTGGTGATGCGTTCCCAAAATCCCAAAATGCCTTGAAAATGGGCCGTTTTGGGACCAAAAATGCGTCAAAAATGGGTCAAAAACGCGTTTCTCCAAAAGTGATCCGGGACCATTTGGGATGCTCAAACAAGTGTTTTTAGCCCATTTTGAGCCCGTGGTGACGTGTTTTGGCCCATGGAAAAATCCCGAAATGCCTTGAAAATGGGCCATTTTGGGACCAAAAGTGGGTCAAAAATGGGTCAAAAACGCGTTTTTCCAAAAGTGATCCTCAACCATTTGGGATGCTCAAACAAGGGTTTTTATCCCATTTTGAGCCCCTGGTGACGTGTTTTGGTCCATGGAAAGTCCCAAAATGCCTTGAAAATGCGCCGTTTTGGGACCAAAAGTGGGTCAAAAATGGTTCAAAAACGCATTTTTCCAAAAGTGATCCTGGACCATTTGGGATGCTCAAACAAGTGTTTTTAGCCCATCTTGAGCACATTTTGATGGGGTTTAGCCCCTTCCACCACATGTATGCACCACGTTGTGCCCTTCGCACGTACCTTAGAGCCGTATAGCGGAGCCACCTAGAGTTGGGGAGAGGGGTGTAGATTGGAGGATATATATATATGTATATATATATATATATATATATATATATATATATATATATATATATATATATATATATATATATATATATATATATATATATATATTATATATATATATATATATATATATATATATTACTACACCCCTCTCCCCTTAAAGCTAGCTAACAAGCAAGCAAGCAAGCAACAAGCAAGCAACAACAACAAGCACTTCTCCTTTCCGTTTTGGCCATTGCTCGGCCTCATCGCTCCGGGCTCTACTCTACTCTAGCCATCCTAGAGCCTAGGTGGTGGCCTTGCCAAATCCAAGTTTTGAGCCAAAAACTCACCGGTGGTGCCCCGGGGCGGGGGCGCCAAGTCGGGAGGTGCCCTCCCAAAACTGCGCATTTGTGCCCCAAAACAGCCTTTTTTGGCCCAAAACGGCCCCGAAACCCAGTCATAACGGCCAAATGAAGGCAAACTGTTCCTACACCCCACGTGCGGCCTGGCTTCACCGTGTCAAAGAGCCCTCTAGTGCCCTTCAAACGACGATATGTCCGAGAAACGGCCCAAAAAGGCGCCAAAAAGCCCCAAAATCTGCGCAATGTGCACCAACACCCCCGAAACCAAGCACGGGCCGTATTTTGGGCTACGTGACTCAAATCCGATTCCGAGGGCACCTATTCCCACCGCAACCCCCCCCCTTCTTGTGGTTTCCAAGCCTCAGAATCGCCCAACGAGACGCCTAGACCCCCGTACCAATGGTCACTTGGTGGAGCCGGAGGGCAGCCCGGCCCGCGCACGGCGGGGGCCAACGGTAGGTCCACCAGGGTCCCCGGGGCGAAAAAAATCATTTTTTTCAACGTTGTTGTCAGACCACTTGGGATGCTCAAACAGGTGTTTTTAGCCCATTTTGAGCCCGTGGTGATGCGTTCCCAAAATCCCAAAATGCCTTGAAAATGGGCCGTTTTGGGACCAAAAATGCGTCAAAAATGGGTCAAAAACGCGTTTCTCCAAAAGTGATCCGGGACCATTTGGGATGCTCAAACAAGTGTTTTTAGCCCATTTTGAGCCCGTGGTGACGTGTTTTGGCCCATGGAAAATCCCGAAATGCCTTGAAAATGGGCCATTTTGGGACCAAAAGTGGGTCAAAAATGGGTCAAAAACGCGTTTTTCCAAAAGTGATCCTCAACCATTTGGGATGCTCAAACAAGGGTTTTTATCCCATTTTGAGCCCCTGGTGACGTGTTTTGGTCCATGGAAAGTCCCAAAATGCCTTGAAAATGCGCCGTTTTGGGACCAAAAGTGGGTCAAAAATGGTTCAAAAACGCATTTTTCCAAAAGTGATCCTGGACCATTTGGGATGCTCAAACAAGTGTTTTTAGCCCATTTTGAGCCCGTGGTGACGTGTTTTGGCCCATGGAAAATCCCGAAATGCCTTGAAAATGGGCCATTTTGGGACCAAAAGTGGGTCAAAAATGGGTCAAAAACGCGTTTTTCCAAAAGTGATCCTCAACCATTTGGGATGCTCAAACAAGGGTTTTTATCCCATTTTGAGCCCCTGGTGACGTGTTTTGGTCCATGGAAAGTCCCAAAATGCCTTGAAAATGGATCGTTTTGGGACCAAAAGTGGCTCAAAATGGGTCAAACCCGCATTTTTCCAAAAGTGATCCTAGACCATTGGGGGTGCACAAACAAGTGATTTGAGCCCATTTTGAGCCCGTTTTGATCGAGTTTAGTCCCTTCCGCTACGTGTATGCACCAAGTTGTACCCTTGGCACGTACCTTAGAGTGGAGCCACGTAGAGTATGGGAGAGGGGTGTAGATTAGAGGATATATATATATATATATATATATATATATATATATCTATATATATATATATATATATATATATATATATGTATATATATATATATATATCTATATATATATATATATATATATATATATATATATATATTATATATATATATATATATATATGGCATAAGGTGGGTGCCCCCCCCCCCCCTCCATGGACCCACCGGCCGGGGTTGGGTTGGGGCCAAGGACCCCCCCCCCCCCTATTTTTGGGTTGAGAAATTCAAAAAAAGAGGAATTAGAGTGATTGGAGACGGTGGTGGGCTGCTATGACACTTCAAAGTTGCAAAAAATAGGTGTTTCTTACTGAGTGACATCATCCCCCAAAATATGCAAGGTTGGCTAGAAAATTGGTACGCTGGGGTGTAGGTGGCCCTTCCCCTGCCCCTAGTGGGGCAAAAGGGTGATGAATGGAGCCAAATGAAGGCATTGACAGCAATAGGCTGGGGGTTTTGTGGGTTTTGTGGCGTGAAGAGGGCTATTTTTCGGATTTTGAGGCTATTTTTGGGGATGATGTCACGCGGTAAGAAATACCTATTTTTGGCAACTTTGAAGGGTCATAGCGGCCCACCTCCATCTCCAATCACTCTAATTCCTCTTTTTTTGAGTTTCTCGACCCAAAAATAGGGGGGGGGGGGGTCCTTGGTCCCCACCCAACCCCGGCCCATGGGTCCCTGGGGGGGGGGGGCACCCACCTTGTGCCATATATGTATATATATATATATATATATATATATATATATATATATATATATATATATATATATATATATATATATATATATATACGGCCCCACCTGAGCACACGCAATAAGGTGGGATACGCCCGGGACCGTTGGTCAGCGGCCCGAGGTGGCACCGGCCTGGGGGGGTGGCCAATGGGCCTACCAAGGAGCACTCCCCACGGCACGTACTGCGGTTCGTGTCCTATGAGGGGCTGCGGGTGGGGCACACCGTCCATCGGGATAGGCAAGAGATGCGCCTATCCCACAAGTACTCCCCTGCGACACACAGTGTACCCGACCCCGGTGTGGGGAACGGCCGGAGTACCTGGTTACGACACAGGTCCATTTGTACGAAGTGGGTACAAATGGACGGCCCGTACAACAGAGTTACACCCTGACGGGCAGTGCATGCATCGGCCCCCCCAAGGGGAAACTCCGGGGGGGGGACCCGAGCCAGCGTCAAGCAGCCCCCCCGCCCCCCCAACCCCACCACACCACACACCCACCAAAACCCGGGTAGTCCCGAGGCGAGCACAAAGGGGGTGACACCAAAGGCAACGGAGCAAGAAAGGGGAGGGGGGGGAGCACGAAAGGAGGGAGTGCAACCGTGTCGTGCAATGTGTCGTGCATCATGCAGCCAGCAGCACGCGGGACGGGCCACCAGGTCCACCCGTTCACCCGTGTCCATAGCTAAATGTCGCTACCTGTCCCCACCAATCCCGTGGAGTTGTCGGCCTTCCGGTGACGTGCCCGGCGCCTGGTAGACACGGTGTCTGATCTCGTCAGACACGGGCCGCACACATATGTAGCGTTCCAGGCGCGCGTGGACGCAGATCGTCCGGCCAGGGACAACTGATGGGACCATTTAGTCGACATCTGCTTGCGGCAGGTGTTGGCCCGCGATCCCCCCCCGTACAATGCGCCTGACATTCAGGCGCAGTTCGCAGCAGGCATGGTGCCATTCGGGGTACACTTGCTCAACCGACTACTCCGACGTCTACAAGATGATCTCGGACAGCTCCAGGACGCGCAGCGCGGGCGGCCCCCGATGGGGCCGGTGGCGGGTTGGCCGGGGTATGCGGCGCCGGGTGCGTTTCCGATGCCACCGCCCCCAGGCCTCGTGCCCCTGCCATTCCCGCCTTTTGGGGCCCACCACCACCGGCAACTCCATCACCATCACCTCCTCCACCACCCCATGGGGTTCCCCATGATGCAGCATCACTTCCCACACCAACACGTACACCCGACTGCTTTGCCACAGCTCCCCGTCCACCATCACCATTACCATCACCACCACCATCGCCATCCGCACCAGCATGTGGCATACCCACATCCCTTGCAGCAACAGCAGCATGCGTTCGCTCAGCCGCCACAACATGTGGTACCGGTTCTCCCCGCGGCGCCAGTGGGGGGTCCGACGGTGGCTGCGTCATCTGCATCATCTGCGACATCTGCGCCCCCGTCAGTGCCTGCGCCAGGACCGGGGGTCCAGCAGCTGGATGGGTCGCAAGGGGAGGCGCATCGCGTGCCCCAAGGCGCGGCGGGGGGAACGGCTGCCGTTGGGGCCCCGGGGGCGCAGGCGACTGCGCCACCCCTGGCGGTGCCCCTGGCGGGACCTACTGCAGCGGGACCTCCACCGCAGGCGGCCCCGGCACCGGATCCGGCCGTGCCGCGAGGGGCTCCGCCCGTGGTGCCGGGAGGGCCCATGCCGGTACCGGGTGGTCCGCCTCCGACGCATGGCGTGCAGGACGCGACCCCCATGGGGGGACCTACAGCGGAGGTGCAGGCAGCGAATGCGGCGCAGGAAGCGGCTGCGGCCGGCCCGCGGGACATCAGCGAGATGCTCGCGCAGGCTTTGGACGCGTACCGACGGGAAGCCGCAGGAAGCGAGGGAGCCACGCAGGCGGAAACGGGGAGTGAGGCTGACGTTGGCGAGTTGATCGCGCAGGCACTCGCAGCTGTCGCCCCAAGGACGGGGGAGGCCAAAGAGGAGCCGTCGGAGAGGGCTGACTCGGGGGGACAGGATACAGGGCGGGGAGTACAGGAGACGCAAGCACAGGTGATGGGCAGTGGGGTCGTGGAGCCAAGTGGGGAGCGTGCCAAGGTTGAAGGAGTGGAGGACTGGATGTGGGAGTGGCGGGAATGGCGCCAGGTGGCACCAGGTGAGCCGTGTCCGGCGGGACTGGTGTGTGATTCCTCCTACGGTGGTCTGGGCAATTCGTTTGGCGGTTGATGGTTGACCCTCTGTACTTCGCCTGCTAATTGTCATGGGACAAAACAGTTTCTGTGTCTTTTTTTGGGGGGGAAATTCCTGGCCAGTGCTCTTGTTGTGCCACACCCATGTCTCTTGTGCAGACGACCCCATCTGCCCGGACCCATGTCTCTTGTGCAGACGACCCCATCTGCCCGGACGTGGGGATCTATCGCTTGGACCGGTGCTGGTATCTGTCAACGATGGGATCGTCGTGCAACAGCGCATGCGTGGATCATGGCTTGGCATTCTTGTACACCCATGCCCCCTCCTCCGATCCCTTGGTGCCTTACGTGCTCGGGAGGCAGCCCACCACCCAAAACATTCCATGGGCCTCACTGGAGTGTTTCGTGCCGCACGATGACCGGTGGCACACTGCAGACAGTGCCGGCAAGGGAGCCTCCGACCCCGGAGCCTGGACCTATCCTGTCTGCCAATTGGCGTGCCCTTGCACCACGCAAGGTCTGCGGTTGTGCGTGCCGTGCACCACCGTTTGCCCTCCCACAGCACTCATATGCAGGGGCTCACACTCGAGTGTGGCCGCACCCGCCCCACCTCTCGCATAATCCTTGCCGCATTGCCCACAGCCCCTCCCGGTTTCCACCCCCACCCCCATTTCGGCGGCATACCCTCCCACTCGACCCTCATTCACAGGATTTTCTGGGTCCACGTCCAAGACAAATTTTTTGGCCACCTGCTGCTTGCCTGCGTGGGGGCACCTGGATCCCGGCTCAGCCAACCCAACGACCCAGCCCCCCCTGCCCCGCGAGGGTATGGACTTGCTGTGCCGGGAGCCCCGTGGCATGGGGGATTGTGATTTTGAGGGGGCTGGTACTGCCTTCCTGAGAGGGAGGGGATGCCTCTTGATGTTGTGGTCGTTATGCCATCTCACTCTCGGGATACCCTTGGTGGTCCAGTCAGCAAGTAGGTTTAACCCAAAAACCGCTGCATATCCATTCTCTGCAGCCTCCCGCTGGAAAAGCCATGCTCGCACCCTCCGCGTTGCCCCCCTGGCCAACGCCTAAACACCGTATGTACTACCTCTCCAAGCACCTGAGGAACCCAAAATGATCACACGGGCCCCACTCGCTGAAGATACCAAGACCAAAGCCCGCCACCCCATGGCCCTCCTTCTGGCACCACTCCACCTCTGTGAGAAGGCTTTTCCTGCGGCGCCTGCGGCGGGCCCTGCGGCGCGCAGTTTGGGAAACCTGCCTAATTTGTGGAGCTTTTTAGATTCCACCTTGTTGTTCTCCGGGGGGGGCATGGGGCCCGGTTTTACCATATAGTATGGCCCTTTTATGTAGCCATATTGATCTCTCCCTACCATGGGGACCTCGAGAAGGCACCGGTAATGTTACGGGGTGTCAACCCGGGGGCAGGGGTTAGGTAGCCACTATGCCCACATGTGGGCCATTTCTGATTTTGTCCCCGTGCTGAGCTCTGCTACTTAGACTTCTAACCGAGGGAGTAATGCCCCTCCTCCTTAACCATAGTAGAAGGGTGAGACTTCCCTACCACGCTTTACACGTTGAGCCGGGGCCGTAGTCTTCACATTGATGGAGCGATGGTGTCAAAAGATCAACGTGTGCTATTTCTCAGTTTTGTGGTCAGTGTCACCCCAAAACCAGTGACGTGTTCGTCACCGGGTTTTGGTGACTTGCGGTGCCGTCGGAGTTCTTTGTGGCTACGGCGGTAGCATATCCTAAGAGGCCAAACATAAGGGCCGTCCGCAGTGAAGAGAGACCGGGGGGAGATTGTTGCGCAACGCCTCTTTAACAGTGCCACACGGTGCGAGCAGCCAAGTGACAGCGCCGCGCCAATTAACAATGGTAACAAACACCCATGGGGGGCGCCCAGGTGCAGTCCTTGACCCCCACAACGTGGCAGGGACGCGGTGGCCTAAGGGGTTAGCGTACGACAACGCAGGTCTCCACACTACCTCCTCACCAATGCAATGGTGGTTGTAGCTGCCACACCCCCTGCCGGGGGCAGGGGGGGTTGACAGTAAAGAGACCTCTTTGGCACAGCCTGCACCAAAGAGGGTGCTCCACAGGGTGCCCAATGTTTGTGCATCCCTCCCTTTCTGCCGTGCATGCAGCATGTCCGATAGAGTGGTGATGCCATACCACAGATACGTATGGTCGGGTTCCGGGTTCATGGCACGCTGCACAATAGTTTTGTAGTCCCTGTTGTTCATCACATCACATCACATCACATCACATCACATCACATCACACCACACCACACCACATCACATCACACCACACCACATCACATCACATCACATCACATCACATCACATCACATCACATCACATCACATCACATCACATCACATCACATCACATCACATCACATCACATCACATCACATCACATCACATCACATCACACCACATCACATCACATCACATCACATCACATCACATCACATCACATCACATCACATCACATCACATCACATCACATCACATCACACCACACCACAATACATCACATCATATCACATGTGCAAGTTGATAAGATGCACGTGCCAAGCAGTTCGAAAAGGGGGCGGGGGGTTACTATACCCAGGGTCCCTGACTTTCCCGCATGTTGAACGTTTTCCTAGGTTCCATATTTTCCCATTTTCCACTTGTTCCCAGTAGCATGGCAGTTTCTTGTCCGACCTCGCCCCCCAACAGCACTTGGTGGGTGGGTGGGGGGGGGAGAAAAGCCTGATGGGGGGTTTCGGGTTGAGCGCTGGGGTGGCCCACCAGCAAAACTGACCCTGTTGTTCCACTGACCACTAGTGTCCCCACACACACCCCACCGGTGGTGGGGTGTGTGTGGTTGGTTTTGGGGTGGCGGTAAGCAAGTGGACCCCGGGTCTCCCTGTGGCCCAGCCCTCTCCGGGGCTTGTGTGTCCCTCCCCACAATGCTCCCACCCACGACACCGTGCGTCCCTGCACAGGTACGTCATGGGTGGGGGCCGCATACGAGAATCCCCGGCCAGGTCTGGGGTTACAACACAATGGCCTTCGGTCAGGGGTCTGATGTCACGGGGGGCTACCGGTCCTGCCCTGCGGTGCAATGCGGGACAACCGTGACATCAGACCTTACAACCACTTACCCAGTGAGCACCGGGAGCCACGATGGCACAGGGCGGGCTCTACCGGGGCGTGGCGGTATGCAAGAGTAACCCGGGTCCCCCTGTGACCCATCCCTCTCCAGCAGTGGAACATTTTTACACAGGGGGGGGGGGGGTACACCACCTCAGTGGAATATTTGTCCACAGGGGGGGGGGGGGGCACCACCTCAGTGGAATATTTATCCTGAGGGGGGGGGTACACCACCTCAGTGGAATATCTATCCAGAGGGGGGGGCGTACACCACCTCAGTGGAACATTTTTCCACAGGGGGGGGGGTACACCACCTCAGTGGAATATTTGTCCACAGGGGGGGGGGGGGGGCACCACCTCAATGGAATATTTATCCAAAGGGTGGGGGTACACCACCTAAGTGGAATATTTTTCCCGGCCTCCCATTTTCCCCAATGCTCCATTTTTTCACCCCTTTTTTTTCTTTAGGGGGGGATGTTCCCCTGTGTTGCATGGTCTCCCATACTCCCCAACTTTCAGTTTTCATGATGGTTTTTTTTCTGATGGGTGGCTGTGTTGCGGGGGGGGGGGGGAGTGGCAGACTTTTCCTTGTCCCTTTCTGAGATGAACGAAGGAAGGGAGGGGTCGGGTACCACCCTTTTATCAAACCTTTGCTGAGATGTGTTGTATTTTATGTCCTTGACACGAGATGCCAAATCAGACTTCAGACTTCAGACTTTATACACATAGCTGCTCCAGCCCTTCGTTCTCAGAATGTGGTTGGGGGGATCTGCCAGAGCTATTGCGGTTTCGAGACCAACCCCCCTCGCCACCGTGGGACTCTGACGCTGAGAAGTGTCTCAGCGAACTGGCCTCGCCCCAGCCTCCATTGCCAACACCGCCCCCCTCTCCCCCTTCACCAACAACCTCTCCAACGCCAGTAAGTCCTCCACGGAGACCCCACGTTACCTCAACCCCATACCTGGTAGCCCTGGAAGCCGTGGAGGAGGCCCTGATGTGCACTGCCGTTCCACCGCCATCCCCCCCACAACCCCCCAAGTACGTACCCAAGGACCCCCCCACCCGCCCCAAACCCACTGTTCACGGGCCCTACAGTGCCAAAACATTGCAGCTCATCCGGGAGAATCACGGGGGTGGGGTTCAGTATTTCGTGGACGGGGTGCTGAACTGCCGAGCGATGTAACGGTTTGCCGTTCAGCAGCCCAAGAAAAACCCCTTGAGGGTGTGGCAGGAGGGCATGCGAATTAGCCGTTCGCATTTCCTTTCCAGGGACCAGGAGCATGCAGCAGTGGTGCTTGAAATCCTGTCTGCTACCCCAAAACCCCCCCGTATCCCCAAGCCGGCCCCACAACCTGTGCCTCGTCGGCCACTGCCTCCTCCAGCAAGTGATCAGGTGACACTGACCCAGTTTAGCAGGCACCGCCGCTCCTCACTCCTCCCATTGGCTCCCGCCCCAAATCGGCCATGCCCCACCCCGCAGTACGGTTCATTGCTCCAGCGGCGTGCGTCTCAGTCCGCCCCCCCGACGGAGAGGCCGCAATTTGGGTCACTGCTGCCTGCGCAGGCCCCCCCGCAACGTCCAGAGACTTCGGCGAGACGTTCCAATTTCCAGGTCTTTGGCAAGTGTGCACCGGGCGTCTCTTACACATAGGGCACTCTTTTATTTTCAACCTCCCCCTTGAGGCGAGGAAGTGCGTCTTGGGTCTAGACCGTCGCGTCTCTGACCCAGACATCTGAGTTGGGCCTGCCCCAACACCCACGCCTTCATCTCTCACCCACTGCGCGCCGCCGAGCCGGAGGAGTTCACCCTCGGTCCCCGGCCACAGCGCCCTGACCAGGGTCGTCGTCTACCCCCCAACCCACCTACTGCGGGCCGCTGAGCCGCAGGAGTTCGCCCTCGGTCCCCGGCCACAGCGCCCCGACCAGGGTTTTCGTTCCTCCCCGTACCCACCCACTGCGGGCCGCCGAGCCGCAGGAGTTCGCCCTCGGTCCCCGGCCACGGCGCCCCGACCAGGGTTGTCGTTCGTCTCCGTACCCACCCACTGCGGGCCGCTGAGCCGCAGGAGTTCGCCCTCGGTCCCCGGCCACAGCGCCCCGACCAGGGTTGTCGTTCGTCTCCGTACCCACCCACTGCGGGCCGCCGAGCCGCAGGAGTGCGCCCTTGGTCCCCGGCCACAGCGCCCCGACCAGGGTCGTCATTCAACCCCCAACTCACCTACTGCAGGCCGCTGAGCCGCAGGAGTTCGCCCTCGGTCCCCGACCACAGCGCCCCGACTAGGGTCGTCTTTCAACCCCCAACTCACCTACTGCAGGCCGCTGAGCCGCAGGAGTTCGCCCTCGGTCCCCGGCCACAGCGCCTCGACCGGGGTCGTCTTTCAAACCCCAACTCACCTATCGCAGGCCTTTGAGCCGCAGGACTTCGCTCTCGGTCCCCGGCCACAGCACCCCGACCCGGACAACATGCCAAACGGAGGGCAAACACAGCCCCATGGCCATTGGCAAGGCAAAGGCCCTCAGCACGGCAAAGGCAAAGGCCAACAGCAAGGCAAAGGCCCACAGCAAGGCAAAGGGTATGGCCTTGCGCAAGGCAATGGCCCTCAGCAAGCCACGGGCCCACAGCAAGGCAAAGGGCATGGCCCTGCGCAAGGCAAAGGCCCCCGGCAAGGCACAGGCAAAGGTCAAGCCCCCCCACAAGGCACAGGCCAGGGCCCCCCACAAGGCAAAGGTCAGGCCCCCCCACAAGGGCCGCCGCAAGGCCCGCCGCAAGGCACAAGCAAAGGTCAGGCCCCCCCACAAGGCACAGGCAAAGGTCAGCCCCCCCCACAAGGCACAGGCCAAGGCCCCCCACAAGGCAAAGGTTAGGCCCCCCCACAAGGCCCGCCGCAAGGCCCGCCGCAAGCCAAAGACAAGGCCGGGACCTTTGCTGAACCCCTTGCCCACGTGGACTATGACATCCACACGAACCCAACCGAGGGGTTCACCACCCGCTGGGCTGATCGCGATGCGTATGTGCACAAGGCATCCTTGGTGCACACCGTGCATGAGATTGCCGCTGCCCGGAGGTGGGCATGGGAGCAAGGTGCTCAGAGGGACCTGTGGTTTGAAAGGGTAGAGGGGCTGAAGGAGGACAAGCATGGCAACATGGTCAAGGTAATAGAATGGGTTGCTGAGATCGAAGTTTGGGGCAACTACGAGCTGACCGATGGGGATCTCATCCATGGATGGGGCATGAAGCGGGCAGATGTCGACACCGTTGACGTGGCACCAAACCCGGACTGGATTGGCAAGGTGCAAGGTGATGGCACCTCCGGTGACTTGGTGACCATTGTTTGTGAGAACAAACCGCCCATCTTGCACATCTGCAGGTGGTGGTGCTGTGTCCTACCTGATGAGGCAGCGTTCCGCTCGTTGCGTGAGGAGATACGGACGGGGGAGGCCTGGAACGCGTTGCTCAATGCCACCCGGCAAGAACGACAGCTGTCTACCAGCCTCCCTGACGAGGACCAGCAGATCCTGCGTCACCTTGTGGAGCATCATAACCTGAACCCCTCCCAAGCCTTGGCTGTCCGGCAATGTCTGGATGAGGGTGCTATTCTCTCCTCCATGACTGGGGGGGGCGGCACAGGGAAGTCGGAGACCCTGGTGGCCTGCATCAAGGCAGTGATGTGGCAGCAGGGGTACTTCGACCCATGCATCCCGAATCCCAAGGCGCCAGATTCGTCACACACTGGCAAGAAAGGGGGGGGGGGGGGCACCCACCGACAAATCCCCTCGGGCATGCACCTTGGTCACCGCCCCAACAAACGCACAGGTCGACAACCTGATGCTGCGGCTGATCCAATCGGCAGAACAGGATCTTTTCTTCTCATAGGCGGTCCTGAAGGACCATCCCGTACCCTGGATGCGCCTCCGAGCTGCAAGGGGCCGGACCCCCACAGGTTTGCAGCCGTACAACCAACCAGAAGTCCAAGAGACGTTGGGCAATCATCCGGACTGCAATGGCACATTTGCATGTGCCCTCAACAGCTGCCGGGTTCTAATTGCAATAGCTGGTATGGTCGCCACACGGCGGAAGTTGTTGCTTACAGGCACCCCCGGTGACCCACAAACTCGGTTCGCATTCAGCTTCGTGGATGAGTCCTCGAGGCATAGCATCCCAGTGGGTTTGGACTTGGCGGCTTTTGGGGCACAGTGCATGATTTGTGGGGATGCCGGTCAAGTGCGCCCATACAGTGCCATCACTCTTCTTGCATCGCAGAAAGGGGAGAAAGGGGAGAAAGGGGGCAAGGTGACGGCTCCACAAATTGCTTGGCCGCAGTCCGAGCATTTTGCTAACCTGAATGTGCACCTCGACCAGGGACCAGGGATGCAGTATGGTGACTCGCAGCGCCTCGCCACAAGTACTGTGTTGCAGTTTGTCCTGTATCGTACAAGGTTTACTGCGTGTGTCCTAACCCAGCAGTTCCGCATAGACCTGCCTTTGGCAACGGTGGTGCGTGGGCTGTTAACGGGGGGGTCCTTGGGCTGGTACCCCGCCTCCTCCCCAGCATTACCCCCCCCGGTGTTGGGAGGGCAACACATCCGCATAGTCAGCACAGACGATCGTGAGTGGAGACAGGAGCTGACACGGTACGGGATGTCGCCCGACCGGGTGGTCAGGCTGAGAAGGGAGGTTGCCAGAGCATGGGAACGCCTTGTCATGGACGAGGCCATCCTCAACGAGGGGAACCTGAGCAGGGACGAGGCCTAGCTGGTGCCGCACTTTCTGGAGCATGCACACAGTGCAAATGTGTACCCCCCCAAGTCAGTGGCAATCGTCACCACACACTATGCGCAGATGCTATGGCTGCAGCACTGTGTGTGGGAGGCAGGGCGCAGGCGGAATGGGGACCAGGCATATGAGTGTGTGCAGACTATCGCCACCCTGGACCGGTACCAGGGTCTGCAGGCTCCGGTTGTCCTTGCCTCCCTGGTCTCCTCGGAGCCGGGGATCATGAAGGACGTGGTGCGGGCAAACACACCAACCAGCAGGCCCAATCTGAGCTGCACCTGTTCGGGCCCTTTTTCGGTTGGGAGGACTCCCCCCTCACTGGGGGTTGGTTGAGTGGGCTGAGGGTGATGGCTGCCGAACTGCGGCAGTCACCGTCCCAAGAGGACGTACAGAAGGTGCGGCTTCCAGGGGTTCTGTACCAACAGCCTACCCTTGCCAAACCAGAGGTGGGCGTCATTTACAAGTTCAAGGGGGGGGGGGGTTGGGGGTGGTGGGGCAGTGGCTTTGGAAACCGTGGAGGAAGCATGCAAAAGCCCTTGACCCTTGGGGATTCTCCCCCCCCTAGAGTGACCAATTGTTGGACTGGGAGCGGATCATGGCCAACAAGAGGATTGGGACATTGGAGATGCGGCTGCGCCTCCAATCGGGGGAAGTAGATCGAAAGCACCTCGGGGTGACCCTCCCCGATTTCACGGAGTGGGCATTGCCCTACCTCCTCATCAGGGATGAGGACACAAACTGGGCCGGGTGGCATGACATTGAGGGGTTGGAGAGAGTGTGCCACACACAGGATTTGGCGGACCACGAGCAAAGGCCGGTGCAGTTTCTGCTGACCAAGTCCTTCCGCAACGCCCAAACCTATCCCATCCCCCCCCGGTCAGCTGCCTACCGCACTGTGTCTCTGCCTGTGTGGCAGGATGCCTATAGGCACGTGGACAAAGTAGGCTTCCTGGGCGATGACTTCTGCACACCCTTGGGGGTGTATGTGGCGTCTTTGCTCCATGGGGTGAGAGAGTGTTTGGGGGGGGGCGATGTGTGGGCCCCACATGCCGTTCAACGGCGACATGCCCAGCACTGTGGTTGGAAGCCATTGCCGGATCGTGTGAAGCAGTATGTCCTTGGCATGGTCGCACCGGTAGAGAAGCCTACATCATCAATTGGCCTTCGGTTCGGACCGCAAAAATCATGACATGACCCTCGCGGTCACACGCTCTGTGGAACATTGCACAGCCTCCACTGTGGCGCATGTGGAGGTGTGTGTGGGACATCGGACGTTGCGAATGGATGGTACTATTACCGCACGCAACGTCATGGGTGGTCTCTATTGTCCGCATCTCGTCTATGTGCAGTGTTTGCTTCCATGCTTCAGGGTGTCATGAATCAAATCAGGGGCTCTACAGAAACCTGCCCCCTCCCCTGAATCTTGAGGCATGTACCCAGGATCCCCATGAGGTGATCCAAGTTGGTGTGATGTCCTTGCCTTGGCGCAATGACTTGCACCCCTAGAACGTATGACAAACTGTGTGGGACATTTTGGCAGTCCAGGGAACAGCAGGGCGTCGCCATGGAATAATTTGCACCTCCATGAGCGTTATTTGATCACTTCAAGAATTATTTCATGCCTCCATGAATTATTTATGCCCCTCCGTGAATTATTTCACCCCTCCGTGAATTATTTATGCCCCTCCGTGAATTATTTCACCCCTCCGTGAATTATTTATGCCCCTCCGTGAATTATTTCACCCCTCCGTGAATTATTTATGCCCCTCCGTGAATTATTTCACCCCTCCGTGAATTATTTATGCCCCTCCGTGAATTATTTCACCCCTCCGTGAATTATTTATGCCCCTCCGTGAATTATTTGACACCTCCGTGAATTATTTATGCCCCTCCGTGAATTATTTGACACCTCCGTGAATTATTTATGCCCCTCCGTGAATTCCTTCACCCCTCCGTGAATTATTTATGCCCCTCCGTCAATTATTTCACCCCTCCGTGAATTATTTATGCCCCTCCGTGAATTATTTGACACCTCCGTGAATTATTTCACCCCTCCCTTTATTGCTCACATTTTAGTTCGCGATGTGTGGTGGTTGTGTGATGATGCGTCATTGACCAAGGGACGGCCCCTAGCCACTTCACGAAAGGTGCCATTCCTATTGTATGAGCGTACCCCCACGGAGATGGTGGGTCTGTCACAGGGCGTTTCACAAAGCAATCGTGGTGTACGTGATGCCCCCTCTCAGTCTGCATCAACAACTGTCGACAGGCATGTCCGGGGCATGCCAAGTAACACCCCGTTGCCAGCCATGGCGCTGGCAACAGGTGACCCAGAGTCTACCAACCACATTGGGGACGCACAACCCTCCCCCTCACAGTTTGCAGCACCAACTGTCAACAGGCATGCCCCGAGCGTGCCAAGTAACACACATGTACCACCGGTGCCCAGCATAGAACATTGAAAGAGAGACCAATATTGTCCGGTTACTGGTGGCAATTTTAGGAAATCTGTACCGACGTGCATGCGATATGCTTCGGTCCGTCGCTTGGAAGTTTTCGAAAACCCTTGCAAAGATGCTCGGAAGTTTTGGCAGCCAGATCGCCCCCCCAAAACACAACCGATATCGGTAGGAATGTTCCATGGGCTTCCCAGCCGACCGTGCCGGGGGAGCTCGGAAGAAACTTTTCAGCCCGAACCCAGTGGAATTTTGGTTGGATGCTTGGTGGAAAGATGCTCGGAAGTTTTGGCAGCCAGATCGGGTCCCAAAACGCAACCAATATCGGTAGGAATGTTCCATGGGCTTCCCAGCCGACCGTGCCGGGGGAGCTCGGAAGAAACTTTTCAGCCCGAACCCAGTGGAATTTTGGTTGGATGCTTGGTGCCTACCTTGCCTGCAAGATGCCATGGAGAACAGCACGTTGAAGCTAATGTTTGTCTACCCTTTGTCTGCTTTGCCTACAAAACTGCATGGAGAACACTGTGCTCAAGCTTATGATTGCTTCCCCTTTGTGCTCCTTTGTGAATTTGGACTTTTGCTTTTGACATGTGCAACGCCAGTTTGATCCTTGGTGGCTGCTTTGCCTACAAACATGCATGGAGAACACTGTACTCAAGCTTATGAATGTTTGCCCTTTGTGCCTTGTGATGCTTTGTGCCTGCTTTTGTGGTTTTCTTTTTGCGTGTGTGTCGCTTTCTCACCTAGGCCCCTTTGAGTAGACTCACTAATGTATTCCCATTTTGTGCTCAGAACATTTTTTGTCACCTGCAACAGACATGTCTGGTAGTCAAGGCAGTGCCGCTAGTGCCTCGTCTTCGTCCGCTCAGCCCCCCCAGCCCGTTCAGCAGCTCCCGGAACCAGATTTGGAGCTTGAGGGCGAGCTCATTGACGCGGACACAGCCAATACCGAAGTTCCCGAACCGGGTGATACACAATCGCGCCTCCAACACGCCCTAGCAGCACTGTGCCTGCGGCATAAGCCGTCAGAGACCATTGAACCCAGAATGATAAGGGTTTTTTTGGACAGGGTCGTCCCTGATGCATACTGCATCCAGCCCAAGGATACCTTGCTGGCTATGCTTATGCATAAGCATTTTTCAATCCCTGTCTTGACGACACGGGAGGCTGTGGGCAAGACAAGCCCCAGCAAACATGAGACCTCGTACGGTGTACAATACAGAAACCTCTGCATTGTTGGTCCGGATCCAAAATACAACACGGACCGGACCTTTGCAGAGGAATCTGAAGAGAGGCTGTGTGTACATTACATGTACTTGAAATCAATACTGTCCACACACCCGGACAGTACCATTCGCGGGTTAAAGTGGACCCAGAGCGATGTAGTTACTTGGTTCAAAGAGGCCAAGATCAAGAAGCGGTCCAAAAAAGTAGTTACCTGCAACGTGCAGTCCCCCCCCCTCTCATTTATTCATGTTCCGTTCGAGGTTTTGAGGGTTATCATAAACGATGCCTTCTGCGAGTCCCCACATGCAACGATTCACAGCACCCTCAGAGCCACCATCACAGGTGCACATGTGGTAGAAGTTTTCGGGGAAAAGGACGGCTGGCGGGTGTGGGACCAAGCCCCCTCAGGCACGTGGGAAAAGGTGGTTACCCCCCCCCGACGGTGAGGTTTTCAGAACAGACCAGCAACCCACGTACCATGCACACGGTGTCTTGTGGGGCATTTAGTTTCTTTTGGCCCCAGCCCCCAAACCTTCTTCCGAGGGCGCACCAAAGCGGCAGCGACTTACCATCTTAGGTGCATGGTTGCAGGCCAAGGGTGAGGGCCAGGGCCAGGTTGGGACCGCAGAAGCCCCCCCCCCCCCTGCCTAAGCTGGGGATGCACTTTGTTGGGTCTTCATCAGCCCTCTTTTTCGCTCTGATGTCTTCCATCTCTGCTGCCGTGGCTGCCCGCGCCCACCCACCAGCTCCTGCCGCCGTCCCCATCTCCTCGGGTCGACTGGCTGAACTTGGGAGTGGGAACCCCAGCGCCGGTAGCAGTGCCGGTGCCAGCAACCCTTCGCCAGCCACCCCCGCTTTGTGGGAGGCGCCAGCAGTCGGAGGAGCAGCAGGAGCAGCAGCAGCAGGGCCCGCCGCCGCAGCAGAAGATGCGGAGGACCCCAAGGGCATGCAGGCTGCCCACTGCGCAGCTTTGTTGGCGGCTGTTGCAGTTGTGCAAGTCCAGATGGTGCTTGCACAGCTGAGTAAGAAGACAGTGTCCTGGTTCGCGGCCGGGGCACGCTACGGGCCAGAGGGGGAGGGGGTGGTGGTGTTGGTCACTCGGGGGGCCGTGACCTCCCGCAGGCAAGTGGAGCATCGTGCTCCAATTGAGCAGACGCCCCCAAACGTGGCCCAGGTGGTTCTGGACCTGGCCATTTTTGACCGGAGTGTGGCAGTGTGTGGGGAGTTGGGGGTTCCGGACCAGTTGAGGAAACTGGTCCTCAAGGAGTACCGATCACCAGCCGATCGGTACTCCAAGTTGAGAGGGCAGTTTGAGCAGGCCTGCCAGTCCTTCAAGAAGGCTGAGCAGGCTGTCCGGGAGGGGGTGGGGGGGAAGAGGCAGGGGGGGCAGGGGGTGAAGAGCAGGGAGGGAAAGCTGCGGGCAGCAGCTACTGCCCAGCAGGGAAGGGCAGAGGATCTGCTGGGGCAGATGCGGGGGGCTTGGGAGGAGGCAAAGAAACGCCGCCTCCTTAAGGCCCCCCTCCCCAAGATGCCCCCCAGCACCCTCCCCCCCTTTGGGAAATGGGAGGTGACAGGGGGACACCAGGAGGAGCTCCTGCATGGGGTGGTTTTTGCAGGGCATCCTGGGGGTTGGGAGGTGTACGACCTTGCAGCTACGGCTGTTTCAAGGTCGTGCACCCAGAAGCTGAGGGACAGGGGGGTTTCGGTGAGGATGCACACCGCCCCCGACTCGTGCAACCGCCGCAACTGCATGTATGTGGCGGTTAAAATAATTTTGTGGCACATGAGCCACCCTGTGGGTGTTTGAGACACCCCCCCCGCCCTGAGCCATTTTGCCATGTCGGGGCGCCAGTGCCGGGAGTTGCTGGACAAAACTCTGGCATGGGCTCAGGTGAAAGGGAACTGGAAGTGCCGCCGCACTGGCTGGGGCCCTGCGGCCCTGAAGGAGATGAAAGAAGTCTCCGGGCAGTTGGCCCCAGTCGGGGGGGGGCAAAGGGCCTGTCCCCTTTGCCCCCCTCTCCGGCAACATGGTGCCCATTGTGGTACTCTTTTGCATCGCGAACCCTGACTCTGGCCCTGCTATTCCTGGTGTGGGTAAGGGGAAAGGGAAGGGGAAGGGGAAGGGGAAGGGGGGCGGTGATTCAGACTCCTCAGACTCTGCCCCAGAGATTGCATTGGGTAAGGGGAAGGGGAAGGAGAAGGGTAAGGGTAAGGGGAAGGGGAAGGGGGGGGGTGAAGGGGGGGGGTGATTCAGACTCTTGAGACTCTGCCCCAGAGATTGCAGTGGGTAAGGGGAAGGGGAAGGAGAAGGGTAAGGGTAAGGGGAGGGGGAAGGGGAAGGGGAAGGAGGAGGTGGTGGTTTCAGACTCTGAGTCATCTGACTCAGACGTGCTCGGTTCACACAATGGAGATCCAATGCGGTTCACACAATGGGAATCCAAGCCGGTTCACACAATGGAGATCCAAGATGGTTTACACAATGGAGATCCAAGCTGGTTCACACAATGGAGATCCAATGCGGTTCACACAATGGAGATCCAAGGTGGCTCACACAATGCAGATCCAAGCTTGTTCATACCATGGAGATCCAAGCTGGTTCACACAATGGAGATCCAAGCTAGTTCACACAATGGAGATCCAAGGTGGTTTACACAATGGAGATCCAAGCTGCTTCACACAATGGAGATCGAATGCGGTTCACACAATGGAGATCCAGGCTGGTTCACACAATCGAGATCCAAGGCGGTTCACACAACGGAGATCCAAGCTGGTTCACACAACGGAGATCCAAGCTGGTTCACACAATGCAGATCCAATGCGGTTCACACAATGGAGATCCAAGCTGGTTCACACAACGGAGATCCGATGCGGTTCACACAATGGAGATCCAAGCTGGTTTACACAATGGAGATCCAAGGTGGTTCACACAATGGAGATCCGGGCCGGTTCACACAATGGAGATCCAAGCTGGTTCACACAATGGAGATCCAAGCTGGTTCACACAATGGGGAGCCAAGCTGGTTCACACAATGGAGATCCAAGCTGGTTCACAGAATGGAGATCCAAGCTGGTTCACACAATGGAGATCCAAGCTGGTTCACACAATGGGGAGCCAAGCTGGTTCACACAATGGAGATCCACGATGGTTTACACAACGGAGATCCAAGGTGGTTCACGCAACGGAGATTCAAGCTGGTTCACACAATGGAGATGCAAGCTGGTTCACACAATGGAGATCCAATGCGGTTCACACAATGGAGATCCAAGATGGTTTACACAATGGAGATGCAAGCCCGTTCACACAATGGTGATCCAAGCTGGTTCACACAATGGAGATCCAGGCTGGTTCACACAATGGAGATCCAAGCTGATTCACACAATGGAGATCCAAGCTGGTTCACACAATGGAGATCCAAGCTGGTTCACACAATGGAGATCCAAGCTGGTTCACACAGCGGAGATCCAAGCTGGTTCACACAATGGACATCCAAGCTGGTTCACACAATGGAGATTCAAGCTGGTTCACACAATGCGGATCCAAGCCGGTTCACACAATGAAGATTCAAGCTGGTTCACATAATGGAGATCCAATGCGGTTCACACAATGCAGATCCAAGCTGGTTTACACAACATAGATCCAAGCTGGTTCACACAATCGAGATCCAAGCTGGTTCACACAACGGAGATCCAAGCTGGTTCACACAACGGAGATCCAAGCTCGTTCACACAATGGTGGTCCAATGCGGTTCACACAATGGAGATCCAGGCCGGTTCACACAACGGAGATCCAAGCTGCTTCACACAATGGGGAGTCAAGCTGGTTCACACAATGGAGATCCAAGCTGGTTTACACAACAGAGATCCAAGCTGTTTCACACAATGGAGATCCAAGCTGGTTCACACAACGGAGATCGAAGCTGGTTCACACAATGGGGAGCCAAGCTGGTTCACACAATGGAGATCCAAGCTGGTTCACACAATGGAGATCCAAGCTGCTTCACACAACGGAGATCCAAGCTGGTTCACACAATGGAGATCCAAGCTGGTTCACACAACGGAGATCCAATGCGGTTCACACAATGGAGATCCAAGCTGGTTCACACAATGGAGAACCAATGCGGTTCACACAATGGGGATCCAAGCTGCTTCACACAATGGAGAACCAATGCGGTTCACACAATGGGGATCCAAGCTGGTTCACACAACGGAGATCCAAGCTGGTTCACACAATGCAGATCCAATGCGGTTCACACAATGGAGATCCAAGCTGGTTCACACAATGGAGATCCAAGCTGGTTCACACAATGGAGATCCAGGCCGGTTCACACAACGGAGATCCAAGCTGGTTCACACAATGGAGATCCAATGCGGTTCACACAATGGAGATCCAAGCTGGTTCACACAATGGAGAACCAATGCGGTTCACACAATGGGGATCCAAGCCGGTTCACACAATGGACATCCAAGCTGGTTCACACAATGGGGAGCCAAGCTAGTTCACACACTGGAGATCCGATGCGGTTCACACAATGGAGATCCAAGCTGGTTTACACAATGGAGATCCAAGGTGGTTCACACAATGGAGATCCGGGCCGGTTCACACAATGGAGATCCAAGCTGGTTCACACAATGGAGATCCAAGCTGGTTCACACAATGGGGAGCCAAGCTGGTTCACACAATGGAGATCCAAGCTGGTTCACAGAATGGAGATCCAAGCTGGTTCATACAATGGAGATCCAAGCTGGTTCACACAATGGGGAGCCAAGCTGGTTCACACAATGGAGTTCCAAGATGGTTTACACAACGGAGATCCAAGGTGGTTCACGCAACGGAGATTCAAGCTGGTTCACACAATGGAGATGCAAGCTGGTTCACACAATGGAGATCCAATGCGGTTCACACAATGGAGATCCAAGATGGTTTACACAATGGAGATGCAAGCCCGTTCACACAATGGTGATCCAAGCTGGTTCACACAATGGAGATCCAGGCTGGTTCACACAATGGAGATCCAAGCTGATTCACACAATGGAGATCCAAGCTGGTTCACACAATGGAGATCCAAGCTGGTTCACACAATGGAGATCCAAGCTGGTTCACACAGCGGAGATCCAAGCTGGTTCACACAATGGACATCCAAGCTGGTTCACACAATGGAGATTCAAGCTGGTTCACACAATGCGGATCCAAGCCGGTTCACACAATGAAGATTCAAGCTGGTTCACATAATGGAGATCCAATGCGGTTCACACAATGCAGATCCAAGCTGGTTTACACAACATAGATCCAAGCTGGTTCACACAATCGAGATCCAAGCTGGTTCACACAACGGAGATCCAAGCTGGTTCACACAACGGAGATCCAAGCTCGTTCACACAATGGTGGTCCAATGCGGTTCACACAATGGAGATCCAGGCCGGTTCACACAACGGAGATCCAAGCTGCTTCACACAATGGGGAGTCAAGCTGGTTCACACAATGGAGATCCAAGCTGGTTTACACAACAGAGATCCAAGCTGTTTCACACAATGGAGATCCAAGCTGGTTCACACAACGGAGATCGAAGCTGGTTCACACAATGGGGAGCCAAGCTGGTTCACACAATGGAGATCCAAGCTGGTTCACACAATGGAGATCCAAGCTGCTTCACACAACGGAGATCCAAGCTGGTTCACACAATGGAGATCCAAGCTGGTTCACACAACGGAGATCCAATGCGGTTCACACAATGGAGATCCAAGCTGGTTCACACAATGGAGAACCAATGCGGTTCACACAATGGGGATCCAAGCTGCTTCACACAATGGAGAACCAATGCGGTTCACACAATGGGGATCCAAGCTGGTTCACACAACGGAGATCCAAGCTGGTTCACACAATGGAGATCCAAGCTGGTTTACACAATGGAGATCCAAGGTGGTTCACACAATGGAGATCCGGGCCGGTTCACACAATGGAGATCCAAGCTGGTTCACACAATGGAGATCCAAGCTGGTTCACACAATGGGGAGCCAAGCTGGTTCACACAATGGAGATCCAAGCTGGTTCACAGAATGGAGATCCAAGCTGGTTCATACAATGGAGATCCAAGCTGGTTCACACAATGGGGAGCCAAGCTGGTTCACACAATGGAGTTCCAAGATGGTTTACACAACGGAGATCCAAGGTAGTTCACGCAACGGAGATTCACGCTGGTTCACACAATGGAGATGCAAGCTGGTTCACACAATGGAGATCCAATGCGGTTCACACAATGGAGATCCAAGATGGTTTACACAATGGAGATGCAAGCCCGTTCACACAATGGTGATGGAAGCTGGTTCACACAATGGAGATCCAAGCTGGTTCACACAATGGAGATCCAAGCTGATTCACACAATGGGGATCCAAGCTGGTTCACACAATGGAGATCCAAGCTGGTTCACACAATGGAGATCCAAGCTGGTTCACACAGCGGAGATCCAAGCTGGTTCACACAATGGAGATCCAAGCTGGTTCACACAATGGAGATCCAAGCTGGTTCACACAATGCGGATCCAAGCCGGTTCACACAATGAAGATTCAAGCTGGTTCACACAATGGAGATCCAATGCGGTTCACACAATGGAGATCCAAGCTGGTTTACACAACATAGAACCAAGCTGATTCACACAATCGAGATCCAAGCTGGTTCACACAACGGAGATCCAAGCTGGTTCACACAACGGAGATCCAAGCTGGTTCACACAATGGTGGTCCAATGCGGTTCACACAATGGAGATCCAGGCCGGTTCACACAACGGAGATCCAAGCTGCTTCACACAATGGGGAGTCAAGCTGGTTCACACAATGGAGATCCAAGCTGGTTTACACAACAGAGGTCCAAGCTGTTTCACACAATGGAGATCCAAGCTGATTCACACAACCGAGATCCAAGCTGCTTCACACAATGGAGATCCTAGCTGGTTCACACAATGGAGATCCAAGCTGGTTCACACACTGGAGATCCAATGCAATTCACACAATGGAGATCCAAGCTGGTTCACACAACGGAGATCGAAGCTGGTTCACACAATGGGGAGCCAAGCTGGTTCACACAATGGAGATCCAAGCTGGTTCACACAATGGAGATCCAAGCTGCTTCACACAACGGAGATCCAAGCTGGTTCACACAATGGAGATCCAAGCTGGTTCACACAACGGAGATCCAAGCTGGTTCACACAATGGGGAGCCAAGCTGGTTCACACAATGGAGATCCAAGCTGGTTCACACAATGGGAATCCAAGCTGGTTCACACAAACGAGATCTAATGTGGTTCACACAATGGTGATCCAACCTGGTTCACACAATGGATATCCAAGCTGGTTCACAGAATGGAGATCCAAGATGGTTTACACAATGGAGATCCAAGCTGGATCACACAATGGAGATCCAAGGTGGTTCAGACAATGGAGATCCAAGCTGGTTCACACAATGGAGATCCAAGCTGGTTCACACAATGGAGATCCAATGCGGTTCACACAATGGAGATCCAAGCCGGTTCACACAACGGAGATCCAAGCTGGTTCACACAATGCAGATCCAAGCTGGATCACACAATGGAGATCCAAGGTGGTTCACACAATGGAGATCCCATGCGGTTCACACAATGGAGATCCAAGATGGTTTACACAATGGGGATCCAAGCTGGATCACACAATGGAGATCCAAGCTGGTTCAGACAATGGAGATCCAAGCTGGTTCACACAATGGAGATCCAATGCGTTGCGAGGCGGTTTTTGCACTCCATAAGCTTGGGTCTCCGTTGCGTGAACCAACTTGGGTCTCCATTGTGTGAACCGGCTTGAACCTCCGTTTCGTGAACCACCTTGGATCTCCATTGTGTGAACCGTCCTGGATCTCTGTTGTGTGAACCGGCTTGGATCTTCATTGTTTGAACCGGCTTGGATCTCCATTGTGTGAACCGGCTTGGATCTCCGTTTCGTGAACCACCTTGGATCTCCATTGTGTGAACCAGCTTGGATCTCCATTGTGTGAACCGCATTGGATGTCCATTGTGTGAACCGGCTTGGATCTCCATTGTGGGAACCAGCTTGGATCTCCGTTGTGTGGATCAGCTTGGATCTCCGTTGTGTGAATCGGCTTGGATCTCCATTGTGTGGACCAGCTTGGCTCCCCGTTGTGTGAACCACCTTGGATCTCCATTGTGTGAACCAGCTTGGATCTCCATTGTGTGAACCAGCTTGGATCTCCATTGTGTGAACCGGCTTGGATCTCCATTGTGTGAACCAGCTTGCATCTCCATTGTGTGAACCAGCTTGGATCTCCATTGTGTGAACCGGCTTGGATCTCCATTGTGTGAACCGGCTTGAATCTCCATTGTGTGAACCGGCCCGGATCTCCATTGTGTGATGCCAACATCAAAAAAATGAGGTTCGAAACCTTCCACTTTTGAGCCGTCAAGAGTGAAAAACTGCATGAGCACGTTGTGTACCAAACCCCTTGGGAACCCCCCCCGCCCCGTGCGGCCAATACCCAAATAGGGTCAAAAACAGGTAAATACGGCCTAAAACACGCGTTACATACTTTGGATGGTCATATTGTGTTGTCACAATGTTAAAAATGTAAGTTTCGAAAAGTTCGATTCTTGAGCTGTTCACGGTGAAAAACTGCATTGGCAGGTTGTGTACGGGCCCATTCACTAGGTCATTATTGGTGGAAACAACCATTTTGCGTCGTTGGCATGGGCATTTCACCAGCCCTCGGCAAAGCTGACCGCCTGCAAAAAACTTCCTTCTGTATCCTAGTAGGCATATACAATCACAATATCCCCAGTCACACCTCTCGGAGTGGGTACCACGGGGTCACCTAGGTCGCCAAAACCACCAACGTAGCAAAAATGGCTGAAAAGTGCATAAACTGCATTAGCGCTCGTCCCACTCCGCCCCATACAAACCCCCATGGAGTCGGGACCCAGAAACAATTTTTCAGTTCAAAATCGAAAAAAACCAAAAGATTCATGATTTTCGACCCAAAAAAAGGGGGGGTCATTTTTTGACCCCCCCCCCCCCCCCCCACTCCCTCACCTCCCTCAAAACCTCAAAAAAAATGGGTTTCAAGTGGGGGGGGTTTGGAGGTGTCCCGATCAAAAACTCATTGGGGGATGCAATCCCTTGGGAGGACCCCCCCCCCTCGCACCCAATACCCAAATAGAGTGAAAAACATGTTTATTCGGCCTAAAACATGGCTTACATACCTTGGATGGTCATTTTACGTGATCACAATATCACAAAAATTAGTTTCCAAAACTTCGATTTTCAGCTGCCCGGGGTGCAAAACTGCAAGGGCAAGTTGTGTACCAACCCATTCACTAGGCCATTATTGGTCGAAACACTCATTTCGCGTCTTTGGCAAGTGCGGGCGTGGGCAAGGCTACAGACTGCAAAAAAATCACCTCGCAGAGGTTGTTAGATCAAAGCCACGCAGGCGTATATAGGGGAAAACGCCACATACCCCCCATTTTGGGCCTTTTTGGGCCTATTCGCGTACCCTACCCCAAGGGGTTGAATTGTTAGTTTATCCCCTTGTACAATCATTATTTTGCCCAATAAATTCGTACACAACCTGCTTATGCAATTTTCACCCCGGGCAGCTCAAAAATCGAAGTTTTCGAAACTTATTTTTTTTAATATTGTGACCACACAAGATGACCATCCAAGGTATGTAAGGCATGTTTTAGCCGTATTCATGTGTTTTTCACCCTCATTGGGTATTGTGTGGGGGGGAGGGGGGGTTCCCAGGGGATGGGTCGACAACCTGTTTATGCAGTTTTTCACCCTGGGCAGCTCCAAAATCAAAGTTCTCGAAACTTATTCTTTTGATGCCGTGATCACTTAAAAAGACCATCTGAGGTATGTACAGCATGTTTTAGGCCGTATTTATGTACTTTTTACACTATTTGGGTTTTTGGGGTGGGGTGGCTCCCAGGGGGTCTAGCGCACAACCTGCTAATGCCGTTTCTAGCTTCGGCAGCTCAAGAATGGTTGTCCCTCTCCCCTCTTCGAGGTGCCTTGCCGAAGGCAATAGAATTTTTTCAAAACATTTTTTTGATATTGTGACCACTAACAATGATATGCTATGGAAAGCCTGTTTTAGCCCCATTTTATGCGTTTTTCACACTATTTGGGTGTGGGGGGGGGGGGGGGGGGCTCCCAAGGGGTCTGGGGCACAACCTGCTGATGCAGTATTCTGGCCTCGGCAACTCAAAAATGGAGTTTTCGGCAACTGATTTTTTTGATACTTTGACCATCCAAAATGATCCAATCACCTCGCAGAGGTTGTTAGATCAAAGATGCAAAATGGCTGTTGCCTCGCTTGATACCCAGCAATCACCACAATCATGCCCACTGAAACCAATGGCATAGAACCATGCAAATTGAGCATACATCTCAGTATATCTCCAGGAGCCGTGGTGTGTTGGCGGCATCTGTCCATATGGTGATACTCTGCCGGGCAGGAGTGCCCCCCTGCATGGCCGAACACAGCACTCATGGTTTGTAGCTGTGGTAGGAAAGTAGGATTGTTGAACCTCGCATTTTGAGCATGATTGGCACACACACACACACACACACACACACACACACACACACACAACTCTTTTCCATGAGTTGCTCGGGGGGCAGCTTGTGTCTATGCCCGTGTGTGTGGCCCCTTGCCTCCATGGCTTCGACTACTCGGCCACCTTGGTACTTGGTGCTCTGCAGGCCTAACTACGTCGCTGATATTCCGTCAAACCGCGGGCACTTACCTGTCCAAAGAACAGTGGAGACACACCGGCAGTCCCACAGACCCCAATTTCAGTATTTTGGACCGTCTGGAGGCATTTCGAGGTGCCGATGGCAAATTCCTGTTGAAGATCGTGTGGCCTGACCGCCCCTCCCCCAACTACAACATGTGGAAGCAAAGCAGCAACCCCGTGAAGGCGACCGCAGGGGGCGTGACCGGGTACGAGGCCGTTGACATCCACTTCACGGCTTACTACTGGGGCGGTCTGGAGTACAATACAGGGAGGTACTCACTGCTCGATGGCTCGGTGGACACTAGCACCTGGTACTATGCCGTTGGCTCGACCCTGGACTTCCGCTCCGGCATCCCGGCGAGCGGTGATGTGGCCACACAAGTGGAGCTGTACGTACTGCACCCAGGTCCGATGGTGGGGTTTGGCGAGGGGATGTGGGGCCTGTGGGAGATGGTGCAGCGCTGGAACCCGCGCTCCCTCGCCTGTGCCCTTACTCTGCACCCCAACCCTTCCGACCGTTGCCCCACCGGCGCTCAGCCCTTGACCCGTTGAAGTGCATCCCAACAGGTTGTCAGAAACACCGCAACGGTGCCTGTGGGGGCTGACATGATGCCTCCCTGGGAGGTGGTCACAACGCTAAGGGCTAAGTCCGACTCATCATTTCATGTGCTTGAGCCATTGCGGCCCTTGGGAGGGTCCTGGTGGTGGGGGAGGGGGTCGTTCCCTCAGCTACCCGCGCAGCAATCCCAAGTGACCACACAAAATGACCATCCAACATATGTAAAGCGTTTTTGAAGCAATATTTATGTGTTTTTCACCCTATTTGGGTATTGGATGCACCAAGGGGGGGGGGGGGTCTTCCAAGGGATCAGGACACAAACAGCAAATGCAGCTTTTCCCCTGAGCAAATGAAAATTGCACGTTTCCGGAAGTTATTTTTTTTTACGTCGTGGCCAAACAAAATGACCATCCATCCTATGTAAAGCATGCTTGGGGCGGTAGTTTTCAATTATCTTGCTTGCAAAAGTATTGCACTTCAAAGTGCGGGGGGTACATTTCTTGTAGCCGAGCCATCACATGTGGAGCTCGATCCGACAGATGGTGGAGGAGTGAGTCAAGGATCAAACGATTGTGCATAAATCCACACGCGCCTGTGAGAGGACACAAAATCTAATAATAGTAATCAATGAGATTGGCAGGGGGGGTTGTTTGCATTTGTTCTCATCGATATAACCCTTGGCGTGGTGCCACAAACAACGTGTGACCGAAAACAAAGGCAAGGAGAAACTGTCCCAATGTGCACACACTACAATGTAAAATAACAAGGAATGGGAGCACCCTAACCCTTCCGACCGTTGCCCCACCGGCGCTCAGCCCTTGACCCGTTGAAGTGCATCCCAACAGGTTGTCAGAAACACCGCAACGGTGCCTATGGGGGCTGACATGATGCCTCCCTGGGAGGTGGTCACAACGGTAAGGGCTAAGTCCGACTCATCATTTCATGTGCTTGAGCCATTGCGGCCCTTGGGAGGGTCCTGGTGGTGGGGGAGGGGGTCGTTCCCTCAGCTACCCGCGCAGCAATCCCAAGGGGTCGTTCGAGCCCCCTGAAGGAGGGGTGGGGATGGGGGGAAGTGGAGCAATCCCAAGGGGGAAGTGGCTCGCGTGACAAACTTTCACGTATTATGTGGCCTATTATGCCTTATGTAATTCATGCTCAAATTGCCAATATGGCAATTTGCAAGTATGCATGGACATTTCTTCTTGGACGGTCGGTGTAAGTAATACACAAGGTTTACAAGGTGCTCTGCAAAGTTTATTTGCCACAGAAAGTAATGTTGGAAACTGTACCGCTTGTTCGGGAATGGCGTGCTTGAAGCGTCGAAAGCAATTGACAACGGCATCGCAATATATCATGATACATTTGTCCTTGTTCACTTTCAATGCAGCTACTCAACAACCTTCAAAGCTACAATGTTTTCATTGGTGCCCATCACATTTTACTACTGAAGATTGTTTTGTACGCTCACCAAATAAGGTGTTGCATTTGCAGTTGATGAGTATCATCTTACACCGCGGCTTAGCGGCCTGTGACGATGAAGGTGTTACACTTGTTGAGGCGCCCAATCAATGGCTTCTCAACAATGACGACTTCACACCATACATGTATATGTTCAAACCACAATTCAAGATTTGAACAATGCCCATCCAAGTGACAAAGGTATCCAAACCAGTCTATACGAAAAGGGCATACACAGAAGCACATTGAGTGGACTTGACCAAATGTCCAACAAGGATTCTGAATCGGTACATGAGTGCACATTCAGTGCAACCGAGCACATGTCCAACATGTTGAGTGACAATTGCACTGGTCAAGAAAGCCGACTTGGGAATGATGAGTCAATGCATGACTGCGCAATGGGTGCCGCTGACCACTTGTCTGATGCATCCAATGACACTTGCAATGATCAAGATGATACTTGTTCCAGCAAGTCGCATTGCACAACAACTACATCCGATGACTCAAATGAAAGTGGAAGCACACAAATGTTTGTGCCCAGTACTAGGTCGGGGTCACCAGCTAATGCGGATCAAACATCTGATTTTCAATTCACCACTATGCTAGCAACTCTTCCTTCATCGCTATCACCATCCCCACTGGCTAAAGTGGAATGCTTCATTCACGTTTTATCTGCTCAATTGTCGCCATTTCCCACAATACCATGGGCTTTCCAAAATCGTTTGGGTGAATTGAAATCTAATGGAATTGTTCTACCACAAAAGCATTGTGCTTTTCGTAGTTGCACGTGGCAAGGAGATGACGAGGCTAGCTTAATCGAACATCTAACGGGCCACCACAAAGCATCTTTTGCCCACGTTGACCAATTATCACATGCTTGTATCACGATGCAAGATGCATACCATTTGTATCAAGAAGCCATTGCCCACATTGAGCGTCAGTGCATGCCCTTGGTTGGTTTTGCAATTGACCGTCGCATTACTGTTTCATTCGCGCAACGCTACCGAGATGCAAACATTATATCACTCGTGTGTAACATTTGTGCACAAATTCATAGTGTGGATTTTCAATGTCATGGAAGGCCACCAATTCAATGGCATTCCCCATTCGACTCCAACAACGGAGGATCCTTTTTTGGGATGTGCAAAGAAGACACGGAGAGATTACTTGGTCACCTGACCAGTTTCATTCTCCATTGTGTGAACCAGCTTGGCTCCCCATTGTGTGAACCAGCTTGGATCTCCGTTGTGTGAACCAGCTTGGATCTCCGTTGTGTGAACCAGCTTGGATCTCCATTGTGTGAACCAGCTTGGATCTCCGTTGTGTAAACCAGCTTGGATCTCCATTGTGTAAACCATCTTGGATCTCCATTGTGTGAACCGCATTGGATCTCCATTGTGTGAACCAGCTTGGATCTCCATTGTGTGAACCAGCTTTGATCTCCATTGTATGAACCAGCTTGAATCTCCGTTGTGTGAGCCAGCTTGGATATCCATTGTGTGAACCAGCTTGGATCTCCATTGTGTGAACCACCTTGGATCTCCGTTTTGTGAACCAGCTTGGATCCCCATTGTGTGAACCAGCTTGGATCTCCATTGTGTGAACCAGCTTGGATCTCCATTGTGTGAACCATCTTGGATCTCCGTTGTGTGAACCAGCTTGGATCCCCATTGTGCGAACCGGCTTGGATCTCCATTGTGCGAACCAGCTTGGATCTCCATTGTGTGAGCCAGCGTGGATCTCCATTGTGTGAACCAGCTTGGCTCCCCATTGTGTGAACCAGCTTGGATCCCCATTGTGTGAACCAGCTTGGCTCCCCATTGTGTGAAGCAATTGGGATCTCCATTGTGTAAACCAGCTTGGATCTCCATTGTGTGAACCGCATTGGATCTCCATTGTGTGAACCAGCTTGGATCTCCCTTGTGTGAACCAGCTTGGATCTCCATTGCGTGAACCAGCTTGGATCTCCATTGTGTGAACCAGCTTGGATCTCCATTGTGTGAACCGGCTTGGATCTCCATTGTGTAAACCATCTTGGATCTCCATAGTGTGAACCACATTGGATCTCCATTGTGTGAACCACATTGGATCTCCATTGTGTGAACCAGCTTGGATCTCCATTGTGTGAACCAGCTTGGCTCCCCATTGTGTGAACCAGCTTGGATCTACGTTGTGTGAACGAGCTTGGATCTCCATTGTGTGAACCAGCTTGGATCTCCGTTGTGTGAACCAGCTTGGATCTCCGTTGTGTGAACCAGCTTGGATCTCCATTGTGTAAACCAGCTTGGATCTCCATTGTGTAAACCAGCTTGGATCTCCATTGTGTGAACCAGCTTGGATCTCCATTGTGTGAACCAGCTTGGATCTCCATTGTGTGAACCAGCTTGGATCTCCATTGTGTGCACCAGCTTGGATCTCCATTGTGTGAACCAGCTTGGATCTCCGTTGTGTGAACCGGCTTCGATCTCCATTGTCTGAGCCAACTTGGATCTCCGTTGTGTGAACCAGCTTGGATCTCCATTGTGTGAACCAGCTTGGATCTCCATTGTGTGAACCAGCTTGGCTCCCCATTGTGTGAACCAGCTTGGATCTCCATTGTGTAAACCGCATTTGATCTCCATCGTCTGAACCGCATTGAATCCCCATTGTGTGAACCAGCTTGGATCTCCCTTGTGTGAACGAGCTTGGATCTCCATTCTGTGAACCAGCTTGGATCTCCATTGTCTGAACCAGCTTGGATCTCCATTGTGTGATCGACCTTGGATCTCCATTGTGTAAACCATCTTGGATCTCCATTGTGTGAATCGCATTGGATCTCCATTGTGTGAAGCAGCTTGGATCTCCGTTGCGTGGATCAGCTTGGATCTCCATTGTATGAACCAGCTTGAATCTCCGTTGTGTGAACCAGCTTGGATCTACATTGTGTGAACCACCTTGGATCTCCATTGTGTGAACCAGCTTGGATCCCCATTGTGTGAACCAGCTTGGATCTCCGTTGTGGAAACCAGCTTGGATCTCCATTGTGTGAACCAGCTTGGCTCCCCATTCTGTGAACCAGCTTGGATCTCCATTGTGTGAACCATCTTGGCTCCCCATTGTATGAACCAGCTTGGATCTCCGTTGTGTGAACCAGCTTGGATCTCCGTTGTGTGAACCAGCTTGGATCTCCGTTGTGTGAACCAGCTTGGATCTCCATTGTGTGAACCAGCTTCGATCTCCGTTGTGTGAACCAGCTTGGATCTCCGTTGTGTAAACCAGCTTGGATCTCCGTTGTGTGAACCAGCTTGGGTCTCCGTTGTGTGAACCGCTTGAATCTCCGTTGTGTGAACCAGCTTGGATCTCCGTTGTGTGAACCAGCTTGGATCTCCGTTGTGTGAACCGCTTGAATCTCCGTTGTGTGAACCAGCTTGGATATCCATTGTGTGAACCAAGTTGGATGTCCATTGTGTGAACCAGCTTGAATCTCCATTGTGTGAACCACCTTGGATCTCCATTATGTGAACCAGCTTGGATCCCCTGGATCTCCGTTGTGTGAACCAGCTTGGATCTGCATTGTGTGAACCAGCTTGGATCTCCATTGTGTGAACCAGCTTGAATCTCCGTTGTGTGAGCCAGCTTGGATATGCATTGTGTGAACCAGGCTGGATCTCCATTGTGTGAACCACCTTGGATCTCCATTGTGTGAACCAGCTTGGATCCCCATTGTGTGAACCAGCTTGGATCTCCGTTGTAGAAACCAGCTTGGATCTACATTGTGTGAACCAGCTTGGCTCCCCATTGTGTGAACCAGCTTGGATCTCCATTGTGTGAACCAGCTTGGCTCCCCACTGTATGAACCAGTTTCATTCTCCATTGTGTGAACCAGCTTGGATCTCCATTGTGTGAACCAGCTTGGCTCCCCATTGTGTGAACCAGCTTGGATCTCCGTTGTGTGAACCAGCTTGGATCTCCGTTGTGTGAACCAGCTTGGATCTCCATTGTGTGAACCAGCTTGGATCTCCGTTGTGTGAACCAGCTTGGATCTCCGTTGTGTAAACCAGCTTGGATCTCCATTGTGTAAACCATCTTGGATCTCCATTGTGTGAACCGCATTGGATCTCCATTGTGTGAACCAGCTTGGATCTCCATTGTGTGAACCAGCTTGGATCTCCATTGTATGAACCAGCTTGAATCTCCGTCGTGTGAGCCAGCTTGGATCTCCATTGTGTGAACCAGCTTGGATCTCCATTGTATGAACCAGCTTGAATCTCCGTCGTGTGAGCCAGCTTGGATATCCATTTTGTGAACCAGCTTGGATCTCCATTGTGTGAACCACCTTGGATCTCCATTGTGTGAACCAGCTTGGATCCCCATTGTGTGAACCAGCCAAACCCTCACTCAATGGGCCAGTCTCAGCTGCACGGCAAGCCTCAACGGCTCCGAGCAACAGAACCTGGTAGGCCAGGATGGCCAGGATGGATTGGCCGTGTACCAGCCGAGGCTCACCCAGGTGGTCGGTACCACCCTCACAGAAGGCGGTGGCACTAGCCGTGCGCCAGACAGCAGAGTTCTCGGTTGAAGGAGATGCCCCCTTCGTACTTGGCAAGGGACTCTAGGGTGGTGCGGCCCAAGGTGCCCAGCATGGCCCAACAGGCGTGGATCAGCTCTGCCTCACGGTACTTCTCCAAACTGGTGGTGGGTCAGTAGATTTGGTGCCTGACTCCTACCCCGAGCCGAATGTAGGCTCCAAAATCATGTTTCATTGCTTTTTAAACAGTTTGTTTTCTCGGGGTTTCTCGGTGCCTATGCACGAGTACGTTCACCACAAAGGTGGGGCACAAACGCCCAGGCTTCGTCCCCTTCCTTACGAATTGTTGGTATGGGGAGGAAGGTGCCCAAAGACCGGAGAGGGAACCCTCTCCCTCCGGTCGTAGCATGTTACCGGGAGTTCTCCCATGCCGTAGATGGGGCCAACCAAATGGCGTTGCAAATGCGGCAACTGGGGAGGCAAATGACGTGGAGCCACGCCGTGCGTGCCTTCACGGCGCGGTACGCGGCCGGGAATGCCTTTGCCACCGCCAAGGCATTGGGATTGGTGGACAGGAAGACCACCATGTGGGAATTCCAATGGGACATCCTCAAGCAGCGGTACTTTAGCGGCGCGAAGTTCAACAACACAACGCCAACTGCTGCGGTCCCTATGGTGCATGCACCGAAGCGCTTTGCGAGCCGCCTCTTGTGCACGCATTGCTGCAGCGGGAGTACGCGTTGGGCGTGCGGAGCGTGCGGGAAGCACATGCACATCAAGTGCTTCGGCGACGCCCACGACGTGTAGTGTGTCATGAGCGTGGCGGAGCGGAACGAGACGGTCAAGGCGGCAGAGGCCTCTGCCATCCCTACCCATGGGACCAGTGCGAACCCTAGTGAAGCAACCGCGTAGGCTGGATACTGTGAGGACGCCCCCCCCCCCCCCCCCCAACAGTGGTACTCTCTTACACAACACGTCGTGCGCGTCGTAGGCGTTGCGCGTGTATTGCATCCGTGGCTCTCCATGTGTCCCCGGAGCCAAACGAATTGTTCTCCGCGTTCCGGACGTTATGCGCGTTGTAGAAGTTTTTTTTTAATCTGTCCACCACGCCAAAAACATTTCATGTGTCTCTGGTCACAAATGATGTCTCCGTAGACAAAGGAGTATATGTGCAACGGAGCTCCCGTGCACTGTGGTACGTGCAGAACTTTGGACAGGCAATACCAGACATGGTAACGGACACATTTCGACAGCAACAAAATGCATACTCGAGACCAACATTGGTATCGAGAACATTGCAAAAAATGCATGCAAGCTTGCAACAGCTTAGGTTGCAAGTTCGGGATGCATGGCATGTGGTACATTTGGTACTGCACCAATATCAGGGTTCTTGTACTCGGCAAGTTCATAGTTCTTGTCGGCCACAATTGCCCGTGCCACGTCGCCATCCTTGTAAGGCCGGCATCTCGCTTATTACGCTTTCAGAGCATGAGAAACGGCCGACTTTGGGCCGCGAATTCCTCGACAAACCCCTGACTTCCGAAAAAGCTGTCCGCACAAAGGACCGTGGACCGAGGGATCATCTTCGCCCATAGGCGCATGATACCCTTAGCGTCATACTTGCCGCAACAGGACCCAAAGCGGCGGACCTTGCGGCGACGCCCCGTGTAGAGCTAGACGTCGAAGACGGGCCCCCCCCCATTGTCCGCAAGGACGTATAATTTGATGCCTGTAGAATGGGGCTTACGGGCAATGTATTGCCGTAGCCCCAGGCATCGGCCACCACTGTGGGGAACGACAACCTTGTCCCCACAAACTGCCCCACCAATTTCCCATGCAGCGCTCCGTGTCGCGTTGCCCTCCTCAAACAAATCCGTCACATCGGTCTGTAATAACCACTGTAGACGGTAGTACATTTCCCGGGGGAGTAGGGACGCCATATACTTGTTGTATGCAAGGTGGCACTTGTCCCATATCCCGTCTGCCTGCATGGGCCGGGGCTTTTTGGCAGTGCAAAGTGTCCCCATCGCCATACATGAGGGCCTTTTTGGCAGTGCAAAGTGTCCCCATCGCCATATATGAGGGGCTTTTTGGCAGTGCAAAGTCTCCCCATCGCCATATATGAGGGGCTTTTTGGCAGTGTAAAGTGTCCCCATCGCCATATATGAGGGGCTTTTTGGCATTGCACAGTGTCCCCATCGCCATACATGAGGAGCTTTTTGGCAGAGCAAAGTGTCCCCATCGCCATATATGAGGGGCTTTTTGGCAGTGCAAAGTGTCCCCATCGCAATATATGAGGGGCTTTTTGGCATTGCAAAGTGTCCCCATCGCCATATGTGAGGGGCTTTTTGGCGGTGCAAAGTGTCCCCATCGCCATATATGAGGGGCTTTTTGGTAGTGTAAAGTGTCCCCATCGCCATATATGAGGGGCTTTTTCGCATTGCAAAGTGTCCCCATCGGCATACATGAGGGGCTTTTTGGCAGTGCAAAGTGTCCCCATCGCCATATGTGAGGGGCTTTTTGGCAGTGCAAAGTGTCCCCATCGCCATATGTGAGGGGCTTTTTGGGAGTGCAAAGTGTCCCCATCGCATTATATGAGGGGCTTTTTGGCAGTGCAAAGTGTCCCCATCGCCATATGTGAGGGGCTTTTTGGCGGTGCAAAGTGTCCCCATCGCCATATATGAGGGGCTTTCTGGCAGTGTAAAGTGTCCCCATCGCCATATATGAGGGGCTTTTTGGCATTGCAAAGTGTCCCCATCGCCATATATGAGGGGGTTTTTTGCAGTGCAAAGTGTCCCCATCGCCTTATACGAGGGCCTTTTTGGCAGTGCAGAGTGTCCCCATCGCCATGTATGAGGGGCTTTTTGGCGGTGCAAAGTGTCCCCATCGCCATATATGAGGGGCTTTTTGGCAGTGCAAAGTGTCCTCATCGCCATATATGAGGGGCTTTTTGGCAGTTCAAAGTGTCCCTGTTGCCATATATGAGGGGCTTTTTGGCGGTGCAAAGTGTCCCCATAGCCATATATGAGGGGCTTTTTGGCAGTGCAAAGTGACCCCATCGCCATATATGAGGGACTTTTTTGCAGTGCAAAGTGTCCTCATCGCCATAGATGAGGGGCTTTTTGGCAGTGCAAAGTGTCCCCATCGCCATATATGAGGGGCTTTTTGGCATTGCAAAGTGTCCCCATCGCCATACATGAGGAGCTTTTTGGCAGTGCAAACTGTCCCCATCGCCATATATGAGGGGCTTCGTGGTAGTGCAAAGTGTCCCCATCACCATATATGAGGGGCTTTTTGGCAGTGCAAAGGGACCCCATCGCCATATATCAGGGGCTTTTTGGCAGTGCAAAGTGTCACCATCGTCATATATGAGGGGCTTTTTGGCACTTCAAAGTGTCCCCGTCGCCATATGTGAGGGGCTTTTTGGCGGTGCAAAGTGTCTGCATCGCCATATATGAGGGGCTTTCTGCCAGTGTAAAGTGTCCCCATCGCCATATATGAGGGGCTTTTCGGCATTGCAAAGTGTCCCCGTCGCCATACATGAGGAACTTTTTGGCAGTGCAAAGTGTCCCCATCGCATTATATGAGGGGCTTTTTGGCAGTGCAAAGTGACCCCATCGCCATACATGAGGAGGTTTTTGGCAGTGCAAAGTGTCCCAATCGCCATATATGAGGGCCTTTTTGGCAGCGCAAAGTGTCCCCATCGCCACATATGAGGGGCTCTTTGACAGTGCAAAGTGTCCCCATCGCCATATATGAGGGGCTTTCTGGCAGTGTAAAGTGTCCCCATCGCCACATATGAGGGGCTTTCTGGCAGTGCAAAGTGTCCCCATCGCCATACATGAGGAGCTTTTTGGCAGTGCAAAGTGTCCTCATCGCCATGTATGAGGGGCTTTTTGGCAGTGCAAAGTGTCCCCATCGCCATATATGAGGTGCTTTTTGGCAGTGCAAAGTGTCCCCATCGCCATATATGAGGGGCTTTTTGGCAGTGCAAAGTGTCCCCATGGCCGTATATGAGGGGCTTTCTGGCAGTGCAAAGTGTCCCCATGGCCGTATATGAGTGGCGTTTTGGCAGTGCAAAGTGTCCCCATCGCCGTATATGAGGGGCTTTTTGGCAGTGCAAAGTGTCCCCATCGCCATATATGAGGGGCTTTTTGGCAGTGCAAAGTGTCCCCATCGCCATATATGAGGGGTTTTTTGGCAGTTCAAAGTGTCCCCATCGCCATATATGAGGGGCTTTTTGGCAGTGCAAAGTGTCCCCATCGCCATATATGAGGGGCTTTTTGGAAGTGCAAAGTGTCCCCATCGCATTATATGAGGGGCTTTTTGGCAGTGCAAAGTGTCCCCATCGCCATGTATGAGGGGCTTTTTGGGGGTGCAAAGTGTCCCCATCGCCATGTATGAGGGGCTTTTTGGCGGTGCAAAGTGTCCCCATCGCCATATATGAGGGGCTTTTTGGCGGTGCAGAGTGTCCCCATCGCCATATATGAGGGGCTTTTTGGCAGTGCAAAGTGTCCCCATCGCCATATATGAGGGGCTTTTTGGCAGTGCAAAGTGTCCCCATCACCATATATGAGGGGCTTTTTGGCAGCGCAAAGTGTCCCCATCGCCATATATGAGGGGCTTTTTGGCAGTGCAAAGTGTCCCTATCGCTGTATATGAGGGGCTTTTTGGGAGTGCAAAGTGTCCGCATCGCCATATATGAGGGGCTTTTTGGCAGTGCAAAGTGTCCCCATTGCAATATATGAGGAGTTTTTTGGTAGTGCAAAGTGTCCCCATCGCCATATATGAGGGGTCTTTTGGCAGTGCAAAGTGTATATATGAGGGGCTTTTTGGCAGTGCAAAGTGTCCCCATCGCTGTATATGAGGGGCTTCTTGGCAGTGCAAGGTGACCCCATCGCCATGTACGAAGGGCTTTTTGGCGGTGCAAAGTGTCCCCATCGCCATATATGAGGGGCTTTTTGGTAGTTCAAAGTGTCCCTGTTGCCATGTATGAGGGGCTTTTTGGCAGTGCAAAGTGTCCCCATCGCCATATATGAGGGGCTTTTTGGCAGCGCAAAGTGTCCCCATCGCCATATATGAGGGGCTTTTTGGCAGTGCAAAGTGTCCCCATCGCCATATATGAGGGACTTTCTGGCAGTGTAAAGTGTCCCCATCGCCATATATGAGGGGCTTTTTGGCATTGCAAAGTGTCCCCATCGCCATACATGAGGAGCTTTTTGGCAGTGCAAAGTGTCCCCATTGCCATACATGAGGGGCTTTTTGGCAGTGCAAAGTGTCCCCATCGCCATACATGAGGGCCTTTTTGGCAGTGCAAAGTGTCCCCATCGCCATATATGAGGGGCTTTTTGGCAGTGCAAAGTGTCCCCATCGCCATATGTGAGGGGCTTTTTGGCAGTGCAAAGTGTCCCCATCACCATATATGAGGCGCTTTTTGGCAGTGCAAAGTGACCCCATCGCCGTATATGAGGGGCTTTTTGGCAGTGCAAAGTGTCCCCATCGCCATATATGAGGGGCTTTTTGGCAGTGCAAAGTGTCTGCATCGCCATATATGAGGGGCTTTTTGGCGGTGCAAAGTGTATATATGAGGGGCTTTTTGGCAGTGCAAAGTGTCCCCATCGCCATATATGAGGGGCTTTTTGGCAGTGCAAAGTGTCCCCATCGCCATATATGAGGGGCTTTTTGGCAGTGCAAAGTGTCCCCATCGCCATACATGAGGGGCTTTTTGGAAGTGCAAACTGTCCCCATCGCATTATATGAGGGGCTTTTTGGCAGTGCAAAGTGTCCCAATCGCCATGTATGAGGGGTATTTTGAGGGTGCAAAGTGTCCCCATCGCCATACATGAGGAGCTTTTTGGCAATGCAAAGTGTCCCCATCGCCATATATGAGGGGCTTTTTGGCAGTGCAAAGTGTCCCCGTTGCCATGTATGAGGGGCTTTTTGGCAGTGCAAAGTGTCCCCTTCGCCATATATGAGGAGCTTTTTGGCAGTGCAAAGTGTCCCCATCGCCATATATGAGGGGCATTGTGGCAGTGTAAAGTGTCCCCATCGCCATATATGAGGGGCTTTTTGGCAGTGCAAAGTGTCCCCATCGCCATATATGAGGGGCTTTGTGGCAGTGTAAAGTGTCCCCATCGCCATATATGAGGGGCTTTTTGGCATTGCAAAGTGTCCCCATCGCCATACATGAGGAGCTTTTTGGCAGTGCAAAGTGTCCCCATCGCCATATATGAGGGCCTTCTTGGCAGTGCAAAGTGTCCCCATCGCCATATATGAGGGGCTTTTTGGAAGTGCAAAGTGTCCCCATCGCATTATATGAGGGGCTTTTTGGCAGTGCAAAGTGTCCCCATCGCCATGTATGAGGGGCTTTTTGGCAGTGCAAAGTGTCCCCATCGCCATGTATGAGGGGCTTTTTGGCGGTGCAAAGTGTCCCCATCGCCATATATGAGGGGCCTTTTGGCGGTGCAGAGTGTCCCCATCGCCATATATGAGGGGCTTTTTGGCAGTGCAAAGTGTCCCCATCGCCATATATGAGGGGCTTTTGGGCAGTGCAAAGTGTCCCCGTCACCATATATGAGGGGCTTTTTGGCAGCGCAAAGTGTCCCCATCGCCATATATGAGGGGCTTTTTGGCAGTGCAAAGTGTTTCTATCGCTGTATATGAGGGGCTTTTTGGGAGTGCAAAGTGTCCGCATCGCCATATATGAGGGGCTTTTTGGCAGTTCAAAGTGTCCCCATTGCAATATATGAGGAGTTTTTTGGTAGTGCAAAGTGTCCCCATCGCCATATATGAGGGGCTTTTTGGCAGTGCAAAGTGTATATATGAGGGGCTTTTTGGCAGTGCAAAGTGTCCCCATCGCTGTATATGAGGGGCTTCTTGGCAGTGCAAAGTGTCCCCATCGCCATATATGAGGGGCTTTGTGGCAGTGTAAAGTGTCCCCATCGCCATATATGAGGGGCTTTTTGGCAGTGCAAAGTGTCCCCATCGCCATATATGAGGGGCTTTGTGGCAGTGTAAAGTGTCCCCATCGCCATATATCAGGGGCTTTTTGGCAGTGCAAAGTGTCCCCATCGCCATATATGAGGGACTTTCTGGCAGTGTAAAGTGTCCCCATCGCCATATATGAGGGGCTTTTTGGCATTGCAAAGTGTCCCCATAGCCATATATGAGGGGCTTTTTGGCAGTGCAAAGTGACCCCATCGCCATATATGAGGACTTTTTTGCAGTGCAAAGTGTCCTCATCGCCATAGATGAGGGGCTTTTTGGCAGTGCAAAGTGTCCCCATCGCCATATATGAGGGGCTTTTTGGCAGTGCAAAGTGTCCCCATAGCCATATATGAGGGGCTTTTTGGCATTGCAAAGTGTCCCCATCGCCATACATGAGGAGCTTTTTGGCAGTGCAAACTGTCCCCATCGCCATATATGAGGGGCTTCGTGGTAGTGCAAAGTGTCCCCATCACCATATATGAGGGGCTTTTTGGCAGTGCAAAGGGACCCCATCGCCATATATCAGGGGCTTTTTGGCAGTGCAAAGTGTCACCATCGTCATATATGAGGGGCTTTTTGGCACTTCAAAGTGTCCCCGTCGCCATATGTGAGGGGCTTTTTGGCGGTGCAAAGTGTCCCCATCGCCATATATGAGGGGCTTTCTGCCAGTGTAAAGTGTCCCCATCGCCATATATGAGGGGCTTTTCGGCATTGCAAAGTGTCCCCGTCGCCATACATGAGGAACTTTTTGGCAGTGCAAAGTGTCCCCATCGCATTATATGAGGGGCTTTTTGGCAGTGCAAAGTGACCCCATCGCCATACATGAGGAGGTTTTTGGCAGTGCAAAGTGTCCCAATCGCCATATATGAGGGCCTTTTTGGCAGCGCAAAGTGTCCCCATCGCCACATATGAGGGGCTCTTTGACAGTGCAAAGTGTCCCCATCGCCATATATGAGGGGCTTTCTGGCAGTGTAAAGTGTCCCCATCGCCACATATGAGGGGCTTTCTGGCAGTGCAAAGTGTCCCCATCGCCATACATGAGGAGCTTTTTGGCAGTGCAAAGTGTCCTCATCGCCATGTATGAGGGGCTTTTTGGCAGTGCAAAGTGTCCCCATCGCCATATATGAGGTGCTTTTTGGCAGTGCAAAGTGTCCCCATCGCCATATATGAGGGGCTTTTTGGCAGTGCAAAGTGTCCCCATGGCCGTATATGAGGGGCTTTCTGGCAGTGCAAAGTGTCCCCATGGCCGTATATGAGTGGCGTTTTGGCAGTGCAAAGTGTCCCCATCGCCGTATATGAGGGGCTTTTTGGCAGTGCAAAGTGTCCCCATCGCCATATATGAGGGGCTTTTTGGCAGTGCAAAGTGTCCCCATCGCCATATATGAGGGGCTTTTTGGCAGTTCAAAGTGTCCCCATCGCCATATATGAGGGGCTTTTTGGCAGTGCAAAGTGTCCCCATCGCCATATATGAGGGGCTTTTTGGAAGTGCAAAGTGTCCCCATCGCATTATATGAGGGGCTTTTTGGCAGTGCAAAGTGTCCCCATCGCCATGTATGAGGGGCTTTTTGGGGGTGCAAAGTGTCCCCATCGCCATGTATGAGGGGCTTTTTGGCGGTGCAAAGTGTCCCCATCGCCATATATGAGGGGCTTTTTGGCGGTGCAGAGTGTCCCCATCGCCATATATGAGGGGCTTTTTGGCAGTGCAAAGTGTCCCCATCACCATATATGAGGGGCTTTTTGGCAGCGCAAAGTGTCCCCATCGCCATATATGAGGGGCTTTTTGGCAGTGCAAAGTGTCCCTATCGCTGTATATGAGGGGCTTTTTGGGAGTGCAAAGTGTCCGCATCGCCATATATGAGGGGCTTTTTGGCAGTGCAAAGTGTCCCCATTGCAATATATGAGGAGTTTTTTGGTAGTGCAAAGTGTCCCCATCGCCATATATGAGGGGTCTTTTGGCAGTGCAAAGTGTATATATGAGGGGCTTTTTGGCAGTGCAAAGTGTCCCCATCGCTGTATATGAGGGGCTTCTTGGCAGTGCAAGGTGACCCCATCGCCATGTACGAAGGGCTTTTTGGCGGTGCAAAGTGTCCCCATCGCCATATATGAGGGGCTTTTTGGTAGTTCAAAGTGTCCCTGTTGCCATGTATGAGGGGCTTTTTGGCAGTGCAAAGTGTCCCCATCGCCATATATGAGGGGCTTTTTGGCAGCGCAAAGTGTCCCCATCGCCATATATGAGGGGCTTTTTGGCAGTGCAAAGTGTCCCCATCGCCATATATGAGGGACTTTCTGGCAGTGTAAAGTGTCCCCATCGCCATATATGAGGGGCTTTTTGGCATTGCAAAGTGTCCCCATCGCCATACATGAGGAGCTTTTTGGCAGTGCAAAGTGTCCCCATTGCCATACATGAGGGGCTTTTTGGCAGTGCAAAGTGTCCCCATCGCCATACATGAGGGCCTTTTTGGCAGTGCAAAGTGTCCCCATCGCCATATATGAGGGGCTTTTTGGCAGTGCAAAGTGTCCCCATCGCCATATGTGAGGGGCTTTTTGGCAGTGCAAAGTGTCCCCATCACCATATATGAGGCGCTTTTTGGCAGTGCAAAGTGACCCCATCGCCGTATATGAGGGGCTTTTTGGCAGTGCAAAGTGTCCCCATCGCCATATATGAGGGGCTTTTTGGCAGTGCAAAGTGTCTGCATCGCCATATATGAGGGGCTTTTTGGCGGTGCAAAGTGTATATATGAGGGGCTTTTTGGCAGTGCAAAGTGTCCCCATCGCCATATATGAGGGGCTTTTTGGCAGTGCAAAGTGTCCCCATCGCCATATATGAGGGGCTTTTTGGCAGTGCAAAGTGTCCCCATCGCCATACATGAGGGGCTTTTTGGAAGTGCAAACTGTCCCCATCGCATTATATGAGGGGCTTTTTGGCAGTGCAAAGTGTCCCAATCGCCATGTATGAGGGGTATTTTGAGGGTGCAAAGTGTCCCCATCGCCATACATGAGGAGCTTTTTGGCAATGCAAAGTGTCCCCATCGCCATATATGAGGGGCTTTTTGGCAGTGCAAAGTGTCCCCGTTGCCATGTATGAGGGGCTTTTTGGCAGTGCAAAGTGTCCCCTTCGCCATATATGAGGAGCTTTTTGGCAGTGCAAAGTGTCCCCATCGCCATATATGAGGGGCATTGTGGCAGTGTAAAGTGTCCCCATCGCCATATATGAGGGGCTTTTTTGGCAGTGCAAAGTGTCCCCATCGCCATATATGAGGGGCTTTGTGGCAGTGTAAAGTGTCCCCATCGCCATATATGAGGGGCTTTTTGGCATTGCAAAGTGTCCCCATCGCCATACATGAGGAGCTTTTTGGCAGTGCAAAGTGTCCCCATCGCCATATATGAGGGCCTTCTTGGCAGTGCAAAGTGTCCCCATCGCCATATATGAGGGGCTTTTTGGAAGTGCAAAGTGTCCCCATCGCATTATATGAGGGGCTTTTTGGCAGTGCAAAGTGTCCCCATCGCCATGTATGAGGGGCTTTTTGGCAGTGCAAAGTGTCCCCATCGCCATGTATGAGGGGCTTTTTGGCGGTGCAAAGTGTCCCCATCGCCATATATGAGGGGCCTTTTGGCGGTGCAGAGTGTCCCCATCGCCATATATGAGGGGCTTTTTGGCAGTGCAAAGTGTCCCCATCGCCATATATGAGGGGCTTTTGGGCAGTGCAAAGTGTCCCCGTCACCATATATGAGGGGCTTTTTGGCAGCGCAAAGTGTCCCCATCGCCATATATGAGGGGCTTTTTGGCAGTGCAAAGTGTTTCTATCGCTGTATATGAGGGGCTTTTTGGGAGTGCAAAGTGTCCGCATCGCCATATATGAGGGGCTTTTTGGCAGTGCAAAGTGTCCCCATTGCAATATATGAGGAGTTTTTTGGTAGTGCAAAGTGTCCCCATCGCCATATATGAGGGGCTTTTTGGCAGTGCAAAGTGTATATATGAGGGGCTTTTTGGCAGTGCAAAGTGTCCCCATCGCTGTATATGAGGGGCTTCTTGGCAGTGCAAAGTGTCCCCATCGCCATATATGAGGGGCTTTGTGGCAGTGTAAAGTGTCCCCATCGCCATATATGAGGGCTTTTATTGGCAGTGCAAAGTGTCCCCATCGCCATATATGAGGGGCTTTGTGGCAGTGTAAAGTGTCCCCATCGCCATATATCAGGGGCTTTTTGGCAGTGCAAAGTGTCCCCATC